>KZ451998.1:809802-821799 GCA_002786265.1 Apostasia shenzhenica
TGGTAACTGATAGAGCGCAATGGAAACAAAGGATTCATGTAGCCGACCCCACCTAGTGGGATTAAGGCTTGGTTGTTGTTGTTGTTGTTGTAGTATTTATTTCAAAAAAAATTATTATTTATAAATATTATTATTTTTATTATTAATAAATTTTTAGAAAAAATTTAAGATTTTTTGTTATAAATTTTTTAAAAAAATTATCTTATTTTTTATTATTTAACAAATATTTAAAATAAATTAGAATTTTACATTTTTATAAATATATCAATTAGTAAAATTAAAAATTACTAAAATTAAAGTTTTAAATAAGCATATTTTATTTATTATTATTATTATTATTATTAAATTATTACTGTCAGTTCGACCCCAATTGAACCTTTTAACTTTATAGATTAAGTCTGCTCTGATTTTCTAAATCTTGGAGGGAACTGAGTCAATTCACTCGTATTATTTGAAAAAATTATGTAGCTAAATATATTATCCAATAATTAACCTACAATCTATTATCTAATAACTGAATTATGCACTAATTTAATTAATTATTATTAATTAATTTAGGGCAAATTATACTCCGATCCTTGAGTTTAATGCTTATATCATACAGGTTCATGTTTTTAAAATTATAACATCGAAGTCCTTGAGTTTTAATAAATTATCAAATGAGTCCTTTTTTATTTTTTTATTATTAATATTTTTTCAAATTATTATTTTACCCCATGTCACTCTCTCTCTCCTCGCGATACTGCGCACGCGAGCGGCCGCGCGGCTTGTCTGCCGGCGTCCGCGCGAGGGTCGGGAGGAAAGAGAGAGGCCACATCTCTCTCTCTCCTCTCAATCCGACGCAAGCGCGCGGGCTGCACGCCAGCCGACAGGTCCGGTGTCCACCGGTGGCCGCTGGAACAGCCTGCTGGCGCGCGGCCCGCGCGCGTGCGCAAGATTGAGAGGAGAGAGAAAGGGGCAGGGGTAAAATGATAATTTTAAAAAAAATAATAATAAAAAATAAAAAAATGACTCATTTGATAATTTATTAAAATTCAGGACCCCGATGTTATAATTTTAATAATATGGATCTGTGTGATATTTAGTGTTAAACTCAGAGACCCGGGTGTAATTTGCCCATTAATTTATTAAAAAACTTATTCCATTGTTTAGGTCCGGTTCAGGGCGAAACAGAGGCGGAGGTTTCTCAGCGGAAATACGAGAGAAGGTGGGGGCATTGAAGTCATTACACTCTTGACTAGGGTTAGGGCCTCTATTAAATTAGATCGCAGTCGCCGATGTCCTTCATCGTGGAGCACCCGCAGAGGCGGAGACCTATCGCTCTTAGGAAGCTGTTTCGTCTCTGATAGCTGGTATGTTGGCTTCTTGTCATGTTTACTGCTCAGTCGCTGGCAGCTAATGCCTAGATGTTTCAGATCATGAGTTGTTATTTCATGTAGTTTCTCTGGCGGACCAGGCCTGTAGATTTCTTTAGAACGAGCGCTTGTGTTCTTTGATCTGTTTAACACTTTCGTTTGACTGGTTTTGTGATATATTTGCTCTCTTGTTTCTGACTAGTCTGTTTCAATTTGTCTCCGTTTGATGACGGTGCTTTCTTACGAGGCTTGCCATGATCTCTCTGTTTCAATTCGCTTTGTTGCGATTATTTTTTAAATATTAGTTTTGTGCGTTTTTCCTCTGAGTGAATATTTTGATGATGCTGATTCAAGTACGTTTTAAGTACTCTTTTTTTTTTTTTTTTTATCTGATACGTGAATCCGTGCAGCTACAATGGCCACTGTTCCGGATGCCCTCTTATGGGAGATTGTGAAGAAGAATAATTCCTTTCTTGTGAAACAGTTTGGCAATGGTAATGCCATGGTGCAGTTTAGCAAGGAAAAGAACAACCTTTACAATGTTAACTCATTCAAGTTTTCTGGTAATTGGTTGTTGATTCATGGTCTTTGTGTATGCTATATTTGTTGGATATTTATGTTTCTTTGGTTCCATCAATTTCAGGTTTGGCAAATAAGAAGACTGTCTCCATCCAGCCTGCAGGGAAGGATCTATCTGTTATTCTTGCAACTACAAAAAAGAAGAAACAGAATAAGCCGGCCAGTGTTGCCCACAAGTCCATCATGAAGAAGGAATTCTGGAAGATTGCCAAGGCTGTTACAAATCAAGTAATGGAATTTCAAACATAGATTAACTTTTCTTCTACTATCGAATTTCAATTACTCTTATATTGTCTGCTCACAATGCATTTTGAATACTTACTGACCTGTGTTCTATACTGCTTTTTGTTTATTTAGCATTTTTGTGTTAAATATCAACCTTTGGCAGTAAGTATTCATAAATCATTGTCAAATTGAGTTCTATCTACATGTCCTTTTATTACATTGCTTATTGTTTCCTGGTTGCTAGATAGGTTAAATATGTGTGTAATTTAACGTGTAATCTATGTTTTAGGGTAATCATTTTGAAGGCTTTATGTAATCTAAGCATTGCTTTTATTTGATTTTGCTTGTGATTGGAGATCATGAGGTATTCTTTCTTTTGATTAGAAGGAATTCAATATGAATGGAAGAATGTGTGACAGTTTTTTAAGATAAAACAACTTCTGTAAGTACAACAATGACTTAAAATGGAAAATTTGTCTTTTGAAGTTTAGGAAATTTCATGCATCATACTAGAGTTGGCATCTTTAAATTTACAAATTTATCTCGCTGTAACATAAGAAAACAAGAATTATTAACTATGCTCTAGTGCTAATTGCAAGTTTTCCTCCTTTATACTTAACACGTGTTGCCATTTGTGATGGAACTGTTACATGTGGTGATACATTAATTTTTTTAATGTGCTTAAAAATGTTTACTATTGATAAACCAAGTGGCATTTTGTGATGTAATCGAATAAGTATCCAAGTATTTGCTATTCTAAAGAGTACTAGAGATGTTTCATTCCTTCATGGTCAGTATATATTTCTTGCTGTGTTCTCTTAGCCTAGTTGGTCGGGGGAAGAGCTTGTCTAAGTACTAAGGAGTCTCAAGTTTGAAGTTCAAATCATACTACTATCCAATTTTCAAATAGGGGGAGGGAAATTGTGGTGTCTAGAGGTAAAAACTTATATATATATATATATATTTGTATTATTTGTCAAGTTCATTTGCATTACTAAGTTATGTTTCGCTTGCATTTCCTTGTGAATTTATTGTTTATTTCTTCCAATATTCAGTCAGGACGCTTGTAACATTGCTATATGATTGAGCTCATAACATGCAAGGAAGATCTGTTTTCAACATCAGATATCTTCAAGTGAATTTCTCATGTTTACGCTGGCTTTTGAGCACTTTTTTGGAACATCTACTAAATGCTTTTTTTTCGTTGAAAACAACTAAATGGTGTTTTTGGTTTCTGAATGTTTTGTTCTGTTTTATTGCATTTAGAGCAAAGGTAGGCTAAACTTGAAGGTCCATACGCATGTTTCATCCTTCCTGGCCCTCATTATCTCCTTGTATGGCATAGGTTGTTTTCTGACTTCCAACTATAATCAAGTTAACTTCTTGAATGGCTTAAATCTGAATCATATTTCTACATTTTACCAGAAATGAAAATGATCCAAGCTTTATACAATCTCCAAGAAAGAAGTTAAATATAGTTTGGTTTTCTAATTAACAATAGTTGCGGTATGATAAATGATATTACCGAACACTTAAGATTTATGTGCTAAGGTTTCTACTCCAAATATTTAATGCATTTACTAGGATCTATTTGGGACAGCTTTCAGTGCAGTGGTTTTCTGCATCGTAGCTATTACAAATTTTTCCCATATTTTTGGCAAAAGACTTTATTTAATAACTATATTACGGCAGTGGTGTTCGACCCATTTGCTTATCAGATCTCTTTTTTTTTATAAAGCCAGGTTTGCGGTACAATGTAATTGTGGATGAAGCTCTATGCCAAACATCTTGAAATTATTGCATTCAGGCATAATGGCTCACCTTCTCCTTGAAATTCAGTCGTAGCCTATAATATTATAAAGCAAAATACTTCAAGTACAAAAGGTTTAATTTTCATCGAGAACCGCACAAAAATTGGATCGGAGGGATTTGCCCCTGTGCCATTCGACATCATCTAAAGAAAAAAAAGAAGCTACAAAATCTGTTGCTTTATTAATGGCTTTATATATATGAGAGATCTTAATCGCCTTAAAGGCGCAAAGAAGGTGCGAGATTTGAGTCATGGTCTTGTCTGGAGAGTGTCCTCTGGCAGCTTGGTGAAGGTTATCAATAGTGATGGTTAAATCACCCTCTATCTAAATCTCGTTTGCCGAGTTCGCCCACTATTGAGCGGTTTTCATCGCTGCAAGTGATCACATGTGTAACGCCCAGGTATTCGTTTATTTATTTAATAATAAAATTTGAATTCTATTTGTTATAAGTTATTATATTTAATTAATTTCGGATAATGATTAATTTGAATTTATTTGAAATTCAGATAAGTATTAAAGAGGAATTAATTTAAATTAATTGTTATAAATTTTCATCCTTATCCTTTAGGAGATTTGACTAAATAGCCCATTAGAATAACTTGGAGTTTAATAATGAAAAAGGGCAATTTAGTCTTTGGTAATTTAATTAATTAATTAAGAGCCTAAATTATGGAGAGATTTAAGGAAAGAAATATTTTTATCGTTTCTTTTCTCCCGTATGTGGTAACCGTCGGCCCTAAAGGAGAGAGAAAGAGTTCGCCCAAAAGGAAGAGGGGAAGGAGGAGAAGAAATCAAAGTGATTTTGCAAAATTCTCTTCCGTGGTTATCTCGAATTGTCTACAACGTAAAGACAGATCGTTTCGAAGCCTAAGGAGGGGAGATTCGGAAGATTTTGGCAAAGATTCTGGGAAATTTATCGGAGATTTCGTCATGGTGAATAAGAGGTAGGCGTACAATAATGTCTACGACAATTAAATTAAATCATTAAAATGAAAATATTTATTTTGAGTTATGTAAATTATTATTCGTGATAAATGCATGAGACGGAGGATGGATCGGTGGATATTTCTTTATTCTTTTATTTTATTATGCCGAATAATTGTTAGATCTTGCAATTTTTATATATGGATTTGATAATACCTTACATTAATATTTATATATGTTTCTTTAATTGATTAATTACTAAAGCTTTTGAAAGAATGAAATTACTGCATGCTTAGATCAATATCTCTGTACGTGTCGATAAATAAATAAGTAAATATGTATATATATAATAATGATATATAGTATTTAAATAAATATATATATATATATATACATATATTCTATTATTATAAGATAGAACAGAAAATATTTATATTTTATTATTAGTTAGAATGGCTGTAATAATTAATGTTAATATAGTAAATTAAATGAATGATTATAAAAGTGTTTGATTTATTTTGCTGTGATTATTGTGATGTAATGATTTAGCTTGTTTTACCCAGAGGTGATTATAATTTAGATGAATGCCAATGACAATATAAAGGTAAAAATTGACAATTCTAATTGTGATTGTGATATTTGTATACGTTTTAATGAAATGATAGTTGTGAAATTATACATGCAATAAAAATATTAGGAATCTCATGATAGTCACTCCTGCCTGCTCGAGTTATGATTTGACTGTCAATGACCTTGAGAGGTGACATTGACTTTGATTTGATAAATTTCACGAGATAATAAAATTCATGAGGTGAAAATGCCACGAGGTGATAAAGGCAGTGGAAGTGATATTATGAGTATTCCAGGGTCTTTAATGAAATGATAAGAGATAGTTGAAAATGTGCACTATTTATTTATTTTTGTACCTTGATACATGTTCATAAAATTTTGTGATACCTAATTATATCATTGTGATATAATTGATTGTGTATATAAGATGTTATATAAATTGTGATCGCACGCTTGCTTGATTTATTTTATTTTTAACTGGTGGGCGGAGTTCGCCTTCTCAGTCCATATTGTTTGAGACTGACGCCATTTTTATAGCAGGTATTGCAGGACTAAGTGATGCACAAGGGAAATGGGTTTGTGATGGAGAGAAACCATAGAACGAGATAGGATATTATCTTTTATTTAGTTTGTTTTAAATCATGAATATTTGAATGGTATAGCTGATATGATGAGATTTGTTTTTGATGTTGACCTAGATGATAGTATCTCTACTTATGATAGAAATATATGGTAATTGGTTTTAAATATTTGATGTTAAATTTTCTTTTTATCATTTCTATTATTCCTAGCTAACTTTAGTTGTTCTCTTTATCACAATGTTACAATTCTAATTTATTGTGGTCTAGTTTGTGTATATGTATTAATCACAGAAGACTATAATAAATTAGGGTGTGACACCATGGCTTCTACTGTGGAGACTGCGTACGTGTAGAGCTTGGAGCCTATTGCTATGAGAAGGTTGTTATGGTGATCCCGGACTACCCCTTTCGCTTGCCTCGCCATTTTGTTTAACAAAGCCATTCAAGCTCACCTTAATCCACCGTGGGGGTGGGGGATTCGAATGGGAAGCAGAGGGGTTGCTATAGCCATTAAGGCTACTAGGATCGCAGTCCCCCACGTTGGATGAAGGTTGCTCTTGGGCTTTGCTAAAGTGAATAAGTGCAACGGTAATTCTGGGCGATGTGAGGGGTTTGTTGTGGATGTATCTGTTGCATGTTCTCCATGAGTGGTATAATGCAGCCATCGCTTTGATTGTCTAAGGATTTGTTGTATGCTTTCAAACTTGTGACTGCAAGTTATTACGGAAGCTATCCAACAATGGAACATTACAAACTTTAGATGGCTGATTTGTTGGAAAGAAGCTGATTGCAACAATAGCAGAGTGGTCTACAGTTGTAGCAAGATTAGCCGCAACTGCAGATACAGCTACAACAACAATGACTTCATCAAAAGTAGAGTGCACTATGACATCAGAATCAGCTGCAACAATAGCAAAAATAGCTTCAGCAGCTGCAGAGTAAGTTGCTGCAAAAGCAGAATCAGCTGCAACCGCAATTGAAACATTTCAACCACCGTAGCAGGCTTTGCAATTGCTGCAGCAGCAGAAAGAATTGCTACTGTTGTTGCAGTTGCAGAATGCGTTGCTATAGCAGTAGGGTCAGTTGCTGCAGCAGGTGTCCGAGGATGTGCTCCACTCCAATCGGTTGTTGGTTGCTGATTCTGCATCCTCGGTCTTGTGCTGGATTCGCCTTCGCTGGAGTGATGTACAAGGAAAATATCAGTGCAAAAAATTCCCTATTGTTATGTGCAAGTTTGTGCTTTCTTCGTGGGTTTTGCCCTTCATCTTGAAGCCTGTGGGGAGGGCTGGAGGTGGAGGATACAGCAGCGCGCTTCCTCTTAGATTGATTATACCTTGAATCTTACAATTTAGGGAGGTTTGTTGTGCTTGTGGGGCAAAAATCTGCAGTTGAAAGGGGGTTCACAGGTTGCAATTTCTTCACTCTTAACATTCTGCAATTCTGTGGTAGCAGCTTTCCTTTTTTTGTTCTTACAACTGACTGCACAGTTTTGGGCAGACTATGGGGTGATGTGAGGATGAATTGTATCTCTGAATTTGCCTCTTGTAGCACTAATCAATCATTCCCTACAACAGTCTCGGCCCACTATTTCTGTGACGCTTTGAAGATTGCACATGTGAAGTTACATTCACAAACAAAATGTTGCAAGTCCTCTTTTGCAGAGTAACCCCATGGGCATCTGTTAGTCTTTCGCAGACCCCTTCGTTTGAGCCAAGTGAAAATGGAATAACATAGCAACAAATCTTCCAAAGAAAAAAGACAAAACTTCCCAACCTAGCTATGCTCAAGTTGTTTGCCACAAAAAATATCTCTGTATAAAGTTGAGGTGGGGACTTTGTTGGAATTAGATTTAAGCTAGGTTATCCCTCTTCTCTTTGTCAAGCCTTGGTTGCCTTCCTATCCTCAACACTAATTCTAGGCCAAAGAATATTTGGAGCATGTCATAGTTCCAATTGCCATCCTTATTGAGGAGTACGGTTGATGGGGGTGCCTCAGTGGTGTTGATGAAGGTAGGCCACCTCGTAAAAGGGCTGGAATCAACCCAAGCATCCTGAGGATAAGTTGATGCCACTGTCGATTTTCCACATGGAATTTTGTATGGCTACTGTCCCTCCTTGAGGATAAGTTTCCATTCCAAGTTTGATTATGAGAATGGAGCGCCACTCCTTCAACCAGTTGATACCCAGGCCTTTAGCAGTTTTTGATTTTGTCACTTGCTCTTATGCCACAAGGTTGGCTGCATTGGCATTGTGGTTGCCGCTCCACAAAAATTGTCTGATTAATTTCTCAATCTCCGCCATAACATTGCCAGCACGAATGTGTGGGAGGGGGAAAATTGGAATAGAGGTAAGTACATTGTTTATAAGTGTGACTACCTGCTAACAATAAACTTTTGGTACCCCATGAGGAAATTTTGCTCTGCATAGAATCAATTATATGTTGGAAATTAGCTTTTACTGGCCTTCTGCTTATGAGCGGAATTCCCAAGCACTTGCCTTCGGCTTGGGTTCTAAACTCCCATTTATTGGCAATCATGCATTTTTTGCTTATCTTTTTGCTAAAACAAATAGATAATTTAGCTTTATTAAGTTTTTGCCCAGACTAATTGCAATGTGTTAAAAATGCTATTCAGAATTTTGATAGCTCTGCAAGTGGTGGGTGCAAACCTGAGGATATCATCTGCAAGCAAGAGAGGTGGGTGATAAGTGACCCATGTGTTGTGTTTCTAATCCCTAGCTAATTATCTTTGTTCTGGTGTTGGTTGATGTGAAGGTAGAGCAATTTAGAACAGAGGTTAAACAAGTAAAGTGAAAGAGGGCACCATTGATGAAAGCCACAGGTTGCTTTGATCTAATCAGATTTCTAGCCATTTATCATCACTACAAATTTTGGGGCTCCAATGCAGGCAAGGGCTAGGTTGCCCCAAGCATCGAGGAAGCCAAAATGCTGAAGCATTTTCTGCAAGAAGTCCTACCTCATTTTGTCATAGGCCTATTCCATGTCCACCTTGATGGACACATAACCAGTGGAGGACTTCGAGGATGCTAATCTCTACATAATCTCCTATGCCACCAAACAGTTGTCAGCAATACGTCTGCCTGAAATAAAGGTCCCTTACTCCTGAGAAATGAAAGAGTTGAGGATGTCTTTCACATGGTTGATAAGGACTTTGGCAATGACTTCTTAAATAGCAGTGCAAAGGCTTATGGGTCTGAATTGGGGGGGAAGTTCAGCACCTTGCACTTTGGGGATGAGGACAGCCAAAGTATCCTTCCATCGTTTTGGCACTGATCCATTTATGAAGTGGTGAACTGCAACCAAGACATCCTTTCTGGTTGTGCTCCAATAGCCTTTAAGGATAGAGTTGGTTATGTTGTCAATTTCAGGGGCCTTGTTATTGTCAAAGGAGTTGATAGCAACTTCTATTTCCTCATTGCTGACGGGTGAACTGATTTTGATAGCCTCATCGCTAGATATTTGGGCTCTAAGTGGGGGAAAATTGGCAGGCTTGGGGAGTAGAATTATGGCCGGGAAGGCTGCTGTTAATCTCATTTTGGTGAGCGCCAGTAGCTCCAATGCCCATCATATTTTGGAAATAATCCGGCGGGGGGTTGTTGGTTGCGGTAGCTTGTGTTTCTGATGCAAGGAGAGGGCAATTGTTGTCCCTGTGGCTGACAACTCTGCATTTGAAGCAAATAATCGTAATGTCTTTGTATTCAATTCTTTGAAAAAATTTACCTTTTGGGCCATTAATCCAAAAACCGGGTTTGAGGGGTTTGGTTAAGTTGACCTTGACGTAAACTCTAGCAAATGCTATCTTCTCTATATTAGCGGTTATGGGGTCTACCCATAATGGGGCACCAACCTCCGAGGCAATTCTTGCAAGATTCTCCTTTCTCCAACAATAGAGTGGGAGCTTTGGCATTTTTATCCAAATCGGTGTCGAGGTGCCCACCAAAGAGGAAGGGTCAAATCTAGGGACCAAACATCAAGCCAAGAATTTATCCCGCCACTATCCATGGCCCACTTCGGATGACTGCATCTCTGTCTGTGATTTTTGAATTGACAAATGAAGCAATCTTTGCTTGCATCAAGGACTTTGAAGCCGTCTTAGTACCCCCTCTCTTGTGTAACTCAGTTGACAGAAACTGGATTGGCAGTCTCTTGCCAAATAATTTGTCTGCAAGTGCAGAGGCTAGCTTAGCCTGCATGTAGGAAACCGCATTTGAGTCGAGCTGGACAATTCCATGGATGTGTGCCATGATGTTGCCATTCACTGGTCCGCTGGAATTATGACATTTACAGGCCGGCTCTGAGCTCATCCCGTACTTGACAAACTAGCTTTGGCAAGTAAAGTCGCGGTCGGTTTGGGACTTGGAGCGACATAGCGTGATTCAAGTGCTAGTTCTGCCAGAAGTGGCTTTCAAAACAGGTGCTTAACTATGCGGGCATCGGAGACTATAGCCCGTCTTTACAGCGCACTCCCATTCTGCCCGTACGACTATATCAATGTCTGAAATACGAGATACAACCCAACAAGGTGTCATAATGGAGACAGGACCAAAACATTGCTAACAAAGAAGGGGCTGGGCGCACACGTGCATTGTAGAGGATGATACGATCTCCAAGTATCACGGCAGCGCAGAGCCACTCTCTTATCCGCGAAGAAACTTCACCGACGATGGCTTTATCGTAATACATGCCTTCGGATATTTGCTGTGGGACGTTTGGTCGGGCTAGTACACTAAGCATACCTGAGGATATGGATTCAAATATTGCCGGTTGTATGCTCTTGGCACAGATGTCAGTGGTATCCGATAAGGTTAGGGCAAGGAAGATGGAAATATGTGAAGACCGGAAACCGCTAAGTAATATTGTTTCTGTGCGTCTAAAGTTCTTGGCGACGATTAAGAGCTGGCTTAATCTTAGACACGCGGGACAGAAATCGTTGCAAGCGTGGGTAATCCCGGGTGGTGGCAAACGCCAGAGAACACCTTCAACGACGGAAATATCTGCCCACCTCTTTCGTTCTTCCTTCCAACGTTGCATCTACGTTGATACCAGGCAATGGCAAAGATGAGGAGTCCGAGAGAAATTGACGCCGCCGAGATCCCTGGCATCAAGTCAACGGAGAAGAATATCGCTCCGACAACATTGTATTGTCTTGGCAAGCATGCTATGGGAAGCGAACTTACTCAGGTCTCCAGTAGCGGTAAAAGCCGAAATGGGTTGAGACGAGGCAAAGACAGGGTATCCGCTGAGACATGGAAGAAGTTTGATGGTGTCGCACACACAGTTGCGCCCTGACGAAGCACTCTGCAATGGTTTGGCATGAGCCAACGGGTTTCCCAACCTTGTCCTCTTTCGGCGTCTGCTGTTCCGGAATGATGTACCTCTTGTTCGTTCACGGAGGACTTGAAACGAGTTTGATGCCGCGAAAGCTTCCAGTGGACGATCCGGATGGTGAGGCGTGAATCCAGATGCAACAGTCTTCGTATTCAACTTCTTGAAAAAATTTACCTTTCGAGCCATTAATCCAAAAACCAGGTCTGAGGGGTTTGGTTAAGTTGACCTTGACGCAAACTCTAACAGATGCTATATTCTCCTATAATTTAGCGATTATGGGGTCTACCCATAATGGTGCAACCAACCTCCGAGGCAAAATCTTGCTTAGATTCTCCTTTTCCAACAATAGAGTGGGAGCTTTGGCATGTTTATCCAAATCGGTGTCGAGGCGCCCACCAAAGAGGAAGGGTCAAATGTAGGGACCAAACATCAAGCCAGACTTTATCCAGCCACTGTCCCATGGCCCACTTAGGATGACTGCATTCTCTGGTCTGTGTGATTTTTGAATTGAAAATGAATGCAATCTTTGCTTGCATCAAGGACTTTGAAGCCATCTTAGTGAGAGAAACTGGAATGGCAGTCTCGTTTGCCAAAAAATTATGTCTG
>KZ451998.1:837927-851153 GCA_002786265.1 Apostasia shenzhenica
GAAAAGTCTTTTATGGGAAACAACTGTGACCTTTCGTCTTCTGGCCGTCTGATCTTTTTGATCAGTGCACGGACGCAATCAGACAGTTCGTATCTTCTGACAAGTTCAGGATTCGAAGCGGCGCATGGTTATCGAAGCGTTGCTTCCCTCCATTTCGTCATACATCGTGCACGATAGTTCGTAATCATGCGCAATGTTTTGAAACGGCGTTCTATTCCTTGTCCTCTTTGCTATTATCGTCCGATGTTTTATAATCGTGCACGAGGATAGTAACTTCCCTTTTTAACTTAGAATTTATCGTTGGTTTTATACTTTCACACTTATGAATTCTTCTCTCTCTTTTCTAACCTCGTGGTACCTGTCTCAAACACGAAAGAAAAGAGAGATAAACAGAATTCATTCAAAATAAGTTTTTGAAAGAAAAAAATGTATTTCATTAATGATAAAATTTATTACAAATTTATTTTCTCTGTTCTCTTACATGTTTCTCTTATGAGTACAGGAAAAGCAAAGAAAATACAAGACTTCAGAACTTAGACACCTAGTGTAATAATGTCGATCTCAAACATGAGGGAACCCCCCTCTTTGAGACCAATCTATTACACTCCTTACAACAGGAAGTAGATCGCCCGGGAGCTACTAGGACCCTTGTCCTCTACTATTGTTCCTTCAAATATAATGTTGATGATGAGACTAAGGAGTTAGGAGGGGACGGAGGCAAATCACTTCTGGCTCCCTGGTTGATCCTGCTGCTGGACTTCGGGAGGAGCACTCCGGCCTAGCCATCTGGCCTCGAGGGGAGTAACTTAGCCCTCTTTAGGACTCCTGCGCAGGGAAGACAGATGATATCCCCAACCAACGTAGGACTTTGCTGGAGGAACCTCCTCTGGGCAGTGACTCCCAGCGTCGAAGAACCTGTGTGGTCTCTTAGGACCACAGAAGGGAAGAACAGCAGAACTTTTAATATTCTCCTGATTTAAGATACTTACATCAATCAATGTCTGTAGGAGAATATCAAAAGCTGCCTGGTTCTTCACGTGGTGACCCACCGGCGAGGTGCTGATGATATTCACCGCCCTCCTCACCGCTTCTTCCATATCCTCCATACGCCGTCCCCGCCATCCGGCGCTATTCTCCACCAAGGCCCACAAAGAGTGAACTTCAGACTTCAGCAACTCCTCCAGACGGCAAGTTTTGGAGGCTACCTCCTTCGCCCCCGACGATACCTTCCTGGCCTTTGCAACCTCATCCCTTAGCCAGCTTCTTTCTTCTTTCAAAGCCTTCTTCTCATCATATAACTTCTTTATCCTTTTTTGAAGGTCTTTGACATGAGCAGAATGAGCCTGGTTCACATCCGATAGGCTGCAGTGGAACTCTCCCCTTGCGGCCTCACTGTTACTAGCCCATTCCGCACTGTTCAGAGCCAGGGAAGCCAACTTGTCTTCCAGTTTATACAACTTACCTAGCTCCTCCTTGTGATCACCTTGAGAACGCTTTGTGACTTGCAACAAAGCGCTTTCCCCTTCCTCCTTACCATTCAGAGATTTCACTATCTTCAAAACCTTGGAGGTGCTCCCTAGGATCTTATCCTCCTCCCTCCTTATCTCGAACAACCTTTCTCCCAATACACTCCATGTCCCTTCAATGCCAAGGGCGACAGTGGAGGCAACTGGAGGGACCCTCTCCTTCTCCTTAATCACTTCCTCTATTTTGCCTGCTGGCCCTTCAATGTCAAGGGCAACTTCAGGAGCAACCTAACAGGGCACCTCCTTCTTCCCCTTAGTCGCCTCCTCCATCTTGCTACCCTCCTCCTTCCTTCCCTTGTCTTCCTTTTCCTCGATATTTCGGAGTTTCGCTGGAAGGAAAGATGGGAAGAGGGGCTTCCTTTTCTTCTCAGAAGGAGGGATTGATATACCAGGAGGGGCGGGACCGCAAATCTTGAGGGGTGTCTTCTTCACGCCCTCTGCAGAAGGAACCTCGAACCTGGGAAGGAGCCACTCAATCTCATCATCCTTGAGCAGGATCTTCCCAAGCGCTAATTTTTCCCCCGCAATCGTCTCCCCCACCAAGATCACCTCCTTCAGCTCTCTAGCCTTCAGAGGCGGCTTGACAGGGGAATCAGATACATTTACCACTTCTGTGGCCTCTAGCTCCTGCACAGACTCCGACGTCCGCGCCAGCACCACAGCTCCCACTCCTTCCTTTTGGGGCGCTTCAACAGGCTTCGTCGTCGCCGGTTTCGGCGACCCTTCAGATGGTTCCAATAGCCTCCTCTTCTCAGGAGGAGGGGCGTCAACAGGAAGATCGCTGGCCCTTTTCTTTGAGAAGCTTGACAGGGTCACCCACTTCTTCCTCTCCGCCCTCTCTCTATCACAATCAGCTTGGCCCGACCGCATCGTTCCCCGTACAAGGCATTCTTTCCAAGAAACGCAAATCAAGGGTCCGCATGCCCCAGCTGTCACGAATCTCCAGAAGCAGTACCAATATTAAAAGCTAGCATCCTCCTTTTACGACTTTTGGTCCCTCCGACGGCCGACAAGCGGCGCGGGCTCAGAGCTTGTATACCTCCTTTCTCCAGAAAACCAGGACAAAGCTATGCAATCCATCGCCTACAAATACCTCTGAACAGTCTTCAGGCAGGAGGATCCAGCATCCGGATCGAGCATCAAGGACCAACAAATCAGAAGAAAAGAACTCATCCCAGGAAGAGTAGAATCCCCCCTCTATCACCTTTTGTAAAACAAGAGCTTGAGAACAATAAAAGCTCTCTTTCTCTCCTTCTTTCTTTATTTTCCCCTTGTAAGCTCTTTGTATTAGCCTTTACGACTATTTTTTTTCATTAGTGAAACTTCTTCGCCGACCACTCAGTGGACGTAGGGGATTTCCTCCCTAAACCACCTTAAATTGCTGTGCGCTCTTCTGGATGCCCTGAACTCTCTCTCCCTTAAGCCTTAACCATCATGCTTATTCCTCTGCGCACCGCCGTCTTTCGGGACTCTCTCTCTCTTTTTCGGTGTTCCTTGGGATCCCCTACATCCTATGTCAACACTATCTAAAATTTATATTATTTTCAAGTTGGTATCAGAGCAAAGGTTCGGACGGCTGGTCGTCATCGCAATGGACCCGATCCAGAATAACCCGCAACACATGAACGTGACTTGAAGGATGTGGAGATCGAAGAATTAAGGAGAAAAGTGCGACTTCTCCAGGAGCGTCTAGAATGCATGGAGGCTTTGAAACATGATGATCCTCACTATATGTTAGCGTGGAGCTTCAAGTGTCAAAGAAGGTGAGATTAACCCCTTCCATTATGATCGCTGCCAAGCATCAAGTGACGAAGAGGATCATTTCAACAATTGACATACCTGAAGGAATTTGGAATTCTGGGGGGATATTGACCTAAAGGTTGATATCCTCAAATTCGAAAGGCGTATCAAACCTAATGAATTCATAGATTGGCTTAATACTATTGAGCGAGTCTTTGATTACAAAGATATTCCAGATGATCAAAAGGTCAAGATTGTTGTTATTAAGCTTAAGAAACATACATCTATTTGGTGGGAGCAACTCAGACATAGAAGAAAAAACTTAAAAGTAAGTTTTTTCCTGAAAATTATCTACAAGATGCTTTTCTTAAGCTTCATTACTTTTCTCAAGAGTTTAGTTCAGTTGAGAAAAATACCGAAGAATTTGATCACATTATGATACAGTACGGTGTTTCTGAACTTGACGAGCAAATTATTGCTCGTTATCTTGGAGGTCTTTGTCAAGAAATCTCAGATAATATTCAACTTCAATCTTACTACACATATCATGTTGTTTTTAAACTTGCAATAAGAATTGAAAGATAACTTAAGGCAAAAGGTAAACGTAATTCAATTTTTGAAACTAATCAGCACCTTTTCTGTTTTAAAGATAATCTTTTATGTATACTAAATTGCTCTTTGCAATAAGCTATTATTAAAGAAGTTCATGAAGAAGGGTTGAGTGGATATTTCGAAAGAAATAAGACTTAGCATATCTTTAAGAACATTTCTATTAGCCTCACATGTCATGAGATATTTCTAATTATATTTTATGATGTAGAACATGTCACATTGTTAAATCACATTTATAGAATACTAATTTTTATATACCATTACTAGTTCTTAATGCTCCATGAGAAGATGGGAGCATCGAGTTTGTTTTGAGACTACCTTTAACTGAACGAAAGACAGATTTAATTATGGTTGTGGTGGATCTTTTTTTTAAAATGGCCCATTTCGTTCCATATTCTAAAACTTTAGATACATTACATATAGCCGATCTTTATTTTAAAAAAATTGTAAAGTTGCATGGAGTCCTTAAGACGTTCACTTCTGATTGTAATCCTAAATTTGTTGGCTGGCATACTCTTTGAAAGAAACTTAGTACTATCCTATAGTTTAGTTCATTTCATCATCCTCAAACCGATGGTCAAACAGAAGCAGTAAATCGAAGTTTGGAAAATCTTCTTTGAAGTTTGGTTGGTAAGAACATTCGTCAATTGGATCTTTGTTTGCCATAAGCTGAGTTTGCATATAATCAATCTTGTAGCCAAACTACTGGTAGAAGTCCATTTAAAGTTGTCTATGGATGTAATCCAATTAGTCCGCTAGACTTGGCACCTCTTCTTGCATCTCATCATTATAGTGGTGATGCTGATGAACAATCAAATTATATCAAGAAATTACATGAACAAGTTTGTGATCGGATTATAAAAGAAAATGAAAAGTATGGAAATGTTGTTAACAAGCACCGAAAACCTGCAAAGTTCAAAGAAGGAGACTTAGTTTGGATTTATCTACATAAAGAACGCTTTCCTCCAGGTCGTTATGGCAAACTGAAACCTCGAGCTGATGGTCCTTTCAAAGTTCTCCAATACCTTGACGATAATGATTATAAGATTGAACTTTCAGAATATTATAATGTATTTTCTATTTTTAATGTTGCTGATCTTTCACCATATTATGAGGACGACGAAGACAACTCGAGGATGAGTTTTGTTCAATTGGGGGAGAACGATACCGATTCAAATTAACGAAGGCTTAAATTAATTTAAGAGTTTTGTTATAATTATTGACTTAGTGGTTGTTGAAAATTTTGTATGAAGTGGCATTTGAAAATGTATATCATGAGGAGAATTTTTGGATCATTAAATGATAGTTGGGATTAATTTTGACTTTGAAAATTATTAGGTGAAATTAGGAATGTTAGGTATGGTTAGGAATATTTGGTATGGAAATCCCTATAAATACGTAACCATTTAATGTCGAATACAAATTTGGAATATTTTCATTTTATTGATCTTTTGAGGAAAAAATAAATTTAATCTCTTAAGTGGATTCTTAAGAGTGAGTTATTATCTTATTAAACTTGTATTTTCCTCTTTACTTCTCTTTTCTCTTTTTCGGTATCACACTTAGTTCAATGGTATCTAGATATTTTTGCTATCTAAATATTTATATTATCTTTAAATTATTGCCTATTTGGTTTAGTGTTATTATATTAAACAATAATAGAAAGCCAATCCAAACTCGCTCACTTTCATAGCTTCGAGCATAAAATGGATTAGATCTTTAGTTTTTTTCTGCAGATTTAGCTGCTGGCAAAGCTTCATTGTTCACCAGAATTCTTGCAATTTGTTCACTTCCCCTGTAACAATTTTTACCTTTTTTTATTTTCCATTTGAACATACAGAAAAGGAAAAAAAAAACACGAGAAAAAAAGACTCAACAATAGCCACAACAAAATAATCACATTAATAAATTTAAGTCATTCAGTAGTATTACTACATTTACATTCTTATCATCAGAAACATTAAGCTCATCCCAACTACTCGAGCACATCTATTCAATACTTGTCTTTACATTTCAAAATAACATGTGTACTTGCCTTTACATTCACAATAAAGAAGGAAAGAAAGAAAGAAAGAAAGAAAGAAAGAAAGAAAGAAAGAAAGAAAGAAAGAATACATGAGTACAATGAGGCCGCTCTTCCTAGAGGCCGCTCTTCTAGTGCCCACCTTTTGTTTCCATCAAAGACAATAACAACATCACAATCATCCCCTTCCTCGTTCAAGAATTCCCCAACTTCCATCCACCCGTCATGCCTTCTTTGTGCCACACCTTTGACTTTCAACTGTGAGTCTTGGTGTTGATTGTGAGGAAGCTCCACTGGCCATTAATGGCTCCGGTGGATGATGATCAGGTGGACGCTCTTTTAATGCTTCTGGCTCTTCAGGTGGAATTACTAGACATCGTAGGGTGAATAGCCATCAAGGATGACGAAAAAATGGCCATGGTGGCTAAGCAACTTCAATAACTTGATGCAAATAAACCGAGGATTTGGAAACATAGGATCCATTACTAGCAACACCTTCAGAACCATGAAATGTTTCGAAAATGAGACAAACAACATAATTTGTCCTTCGAGAAAGAATCCTAGTATCAATGTTGCCATGAATCTCTAAATAGCATACATCCAGCAGTTCAACAACATCCTCGAACCTTACAAAAAATAAGTAATATGAGAAAATAGTTACTATTAAGTCAAACTAGAAAAACCCAACTTACATGTTTGAACTCGATCCTAAATGAAATGACTGAAAAGTATAAAATGCAAAGGAGTGAAGGTTTTTTGAACCATATACGAAGAATCTTTAATGCGGTTATAAATATGGTTAAAAGGAGAGACAAAGGAAAGCAAAATTTAAGATGAATTGCAGCCAAAAACCAAAATTGCAAAATAGATCCATAATTGACTGTGAAAAAGGCGTAACGAACAAATCCAACCCAACATGTTTGTGCCATATGATTTTGTTTTGTTGTAGTTTAATTTTGGGATGATTTGTGTTGTTTTGAGGAGCCTTACCCCTTTAACTTACTTGAGTCCCTATCCACTAAGAGTTAGGTTGTGATTATCACTTTTTAGCTTGAACAAAGGTTGCCCACCTTTGGGAAAGTTCATATAAAACAAAATACCACTAAAAGCACACTTTTGTGTCTGCAATCCACCCTTGCCAAAAACCCCCACAACCCAATTTATGATGACTTTCAAGGAACAATAAGAACATCAAACCTCTAATCTATAGCATCAAGGGAGACAATAAAAATTGAAGAAAAAAAATGAGCAGCACAATAAGCAGACAAACCTGAATTCAGGGTGACGATTCCAATTCCAATAATGGGGAGTATCACCTCAAATAATCACAAGCTCCCTCGCTGAGAGCAAGAAGCACTTGGCCCCCTGTCTCTCTATCCAACGCAAAACTCTGCCATCGCCCAGCAACGAACCAAAGCAATGAAGCACAGCAGTGGAATTAGTTACACGAACAGAGAAGAAGTGATCGGTTTATGTTTATGACAGAGTACCATCTTGCAGCCGTCGACAAGGATGCGGTCACAGAGGCGGAAATAGTAAATGCTTCTTGGAGGCGATTTGCAAGGGATCGACGGCCCCTGAGAGGATCTCTCCGCAATCGGACGGCAGGACGCGCTCCCAAACGGCGTCGGACGACGAGGCGGCCCGGAACGCTAGGGAGACCGCGTCTGATCGGCACGCATCCCGCCGAGAGGTCAGGGAGATCGCGTGCGACGTGAACTCCTTCGGCAGCCTCTCGATGTTTCTGCTGCCGCCGCTCCCAGTCGTTGGCCGATCCGTTCATCGCTCGCAACGAAGACTGCAAAGTTCCCGCACGAAATTATCATGCTAATATTGTATGCGACCTTTCGCACATAAACCTACATGCGACCTTTCGCACATAAACCTACATGCGACCGTCCAAAAACCCTGATGGTTAGCTCACGGTTTTGGACGAATTTTAAGCTGGACTCATCTTACCTATCCGCATAAACATATCTATGCGGAAGGCCGCATAACACAATCAGAAGTCGTAAACTAGGCTTAATTTTAAGCTGCGCGTCAAATTTGTGTTTACTTGTTTATACGCACACACACTATGAATTGAATGAAGACTAATTTTTAATTTAAATAATTATTATATTAAATTTATTTTTTTAAAACTTCTATGTGTATTATTATATATTAATCTCTTGCAAAAATATGTTATAAAATAAGATTAATAAATTAGATTCTACTAATTTTTAAATTAATTATCTTAAACTTTTAATTTAAATTGCTATGCAAATAAATTTATTAGTGTTAATAAAAAGACCCAATAAATAATTTTTTAAAAAAAAATTAGTAGACTAATTTAGTTAATTTAAAATCTACATTAATATTTTAGATGAACATAATATTTAATTTAATTTAATTATAGAAATACAGGTCTCTTTATTAATATTGAATAACTTATTTGCACGTTATCTCAAATTAGAGCATCAATTTGGTTAGTTCGAAAATTATAAAGCACAAATTGCACGTAAGCTCAAACTAGAATAACTCAATTGCTATTAACGGTATAAAATATATTAAACATGCACAAAAAAAAATCTGAAATCTAGTCGGCCAAGAGTTGAATTGATTTTTATTTTGAATACGTTAACTTCAAGTCCAATGCAATCGAATAAAATAGAACAAGTTACAAAATAAAAATATTTTTCTTGACTCATGTTTTTTATTTTGAATGTGTTGATTTAAATTTAAATGGGATTTTGAGGCACTACATTTCAAGTTGATAGAACAAGTTACAAAATAGAAATTTTTTATTTGTATTAAATTGATTTATTATCAATTGAGTATTACTATTGGCTATGTATAATAAGTACACCTAATTATTACTTTATTCGTAAAAGAGCGGAGAGTAATAACATTAAAATGTCCTTCATATAAATGCCCCTAATAAATAACTACGAATTGAATGATTTCTGCGATAAGAACCTAAGAATCTCTGAGATGAGCCATTACTCGTGTAACTCTTCCAACTAAAACAAATTCGCGACATACATGTTGAAACTAATTCATTAATGTGATATTAAAGTAGATGGTTGGGAAAAGACACATGAACCTAATCAAATATCTAAATCGAAAAACATAGAAAATCAAGAAAAGAAAGAGATTGTTCGAAGTTGATGAATGATGTTTTACATAAGAATCAACTAAACATGACAAGAACAAGAACAACACATGGCAATCCAAAAAGAAAAAAAAATGGTCAATAATAGCCGCAACAAAATAACCAAAACGAAAAATTTAAGTCATCCATCAGTATAAATTTTTCTAGATTGTCATCAACAACATTAGAATTATCCAAACTGTTTTAAGATTATCTATTGGATCTTTTGCCAGTTATTATTCCATTTCAATGCAACATGTATACTTTTCTTTTCATTCAAAAGTCGAAAGAAAGGAAAGAACGTAGCCCTCACTTAGGCCTGATCTCAATGCCCTGCACAATGAGGCCGCTCTTCCAGTGCCCTCCTTTTGTTTCCATTAAAGACATAATAACATCACCATCATCCCCTTCCTCGTTGTAGAACTCCCCCAACAGAACTTCCATCCAACCATCATGCCTTTTTCGTGCCACACCTCCCACTTGCACCTGCGAGTCTTCGTGTTGATCATGGGGAAGCGCTTCCTCAGCCACTAAGGGCTCCGGCTCCGGCTCCGGCTCCGGCTCCGGCTCCGGCTCCGGCTCATGAGGATCATGTGGAGGCTCTTCTAATGCTCCTGGCTCTTGTGGCAGATTTGCATGACGTAGTAAATTGAAAGGCCCTCGACGAAAAAAAGGCCTTCGATGAAAAAATGGCCCTTCTGGTGGAAAAACTTTAGCATCTCGATGCAAACGAACTGAGGATTTGGAGACAAAGGATCCCACTATTAGAGAGACCTCTTGCAGAGGATAACCAAGACCTCTGGATCCTACAGATATTTTGAATATGAGATAAGCAGCATAATTGGTCTTCGGAGAAAGAATCCTAGAATCAAACTTGCCACGTATCTCTAACCAGCACACATTCAGTAGTTCAGCAACTTCATCGAACCTTGCAGAATAGAAGTACAACAATATGAGAAAATTGATAAGACTACCAAATGAAATTAGAAAGATCCACTTATATGTTTGCACCAAATCCTAAATGAAATGAGTGACAATTGCAAAACACAAAGTAATGAAGGTTTTCAAACAATCTATGAAGATACATTAAGATTGTTGTAGTTGTGGTTAAAAGGGGAAACAGAAAAGCAAAATAAGGATGAATTATTCCCCAAAATGACTTTTCCAAGTAGTTTATAGAACTTTCATTAAAAAAAAAGTAGTTTACAGAACTTGCTTTTCCTTGAATTACATTTTCTGAAAAATCTTTCAAGAGATGCTTCATATCTCATGTTTTAGTGCATCCTAGAAAGTAGATCTAGGAAAAAATCATGATGCCTAAGATAAGTTCACTGGCTGCCTTAATATATGATATAGTCCAGAGTTCTTTAAAAAAAGAACCCACATATAGTTGTGCAGAAAAGGTGAGCTTATGCAAGGCAAAAAAAGTAGAAAAAAACATCATATTTAGGTTTCTTTAAGATGCAACACGTCCTTGGTACCAATTTCAACGGCATCATCGGACTTGGCTCAGGGTTAATTTCACAAACATTCCATGACTGGTTAAGGAACCACCCATTTCTCCTTGCTTCTCCACCACCTCAGTTATTTCTTTGCTTAACTGGGTGGCAGGGGGCTGCCTTCTCCTGGCCCTCTTCATTATCACTTTACCAGGAGGGAGAGTTATTTCTTTGAAAATGTCATATCCCAGCGAATTAGCTGGCAAGAATATGCCACTCCTCACATACCTTATGAAGTCTTTAAGGGGCCAGTTTTGTTTCTTCAATTTCTTCAATTTCTCCAAATGGCCCATGGTCTCCTCTCCGGCCATCCTTCTGGCGTCCCCTATGTACTTCGGGGAGCACACCCTGGTCTCTTGGGGATCCCTAACTCGCCCCCCACAAAGAAGTAGTAGTCCCGTCAGTTCGAATGAAAACTACTGGCCCCAGAAAACATCGCCTTCTTCGATTTCGAGCGGAGGGCCAGGCATCCTTTGTATCCAGGGATCCCCATCCAGCTGAACAGTCCCCTGAATAAGGTTAAGCTCCATGGAAGGGCTTTCAGAAGCTTGATGGAGTAGATGTACGCAACGGCGTTAGGAACAAGTTGCGCCGGTACGATCTGGTTGGCGTTCAGGATCTCCTTGAACTCCGGTTGCGAAGGAAGCATCATACCGTACTCCAATCTTTATCAGTCCTCTCAATCTTATTGGTCCTCTTGTTCCCCTAACTATCATGTTCAACAACACGGTCCAAAAGAGTGTTCAGAGTCTATATTCTGTTGCTCTGCAGATCACCATTTCACTCCACAATTCACAGCACATTACAAACGCTCCATGACTTAGCATACAAGAAACATACAAAAAAGGAGTTTCATTGATAAAGAAATTCTATTACAAGTCTATGTTTGTCCTAACCCTTACATATTTCTTTGGGAACAAGATAGGAAAAAGAGAAAACAGAGCAAAACATCCATAATACAAACAACTATATCTCTAGCAAGAACATCTCGAAAAGGCCAACCAACCCGATCGACCAACCCAGCGCAACGCCTATGATTATACAGAATGATTCACCTGCCAAGGACTCGGCTAAGAAGAAGAGAGTTCCTATGACCCTTCGGTAGGAGGTTACTGCTGGTGCGGCTTTGGAGGAGCGCTCTGACCTTCATCGGGGCCTCTGCAGGGGAATGCAGGCCAATGCCTCCAGCCAGCGTAGGCCGCTAAAGATGGAACTTCCTCCAAGCCTTGGCTTCCAGTATCGAAAAACTTGTTTGGACCTTTGGAACCACAGAAAGGGAGGACTACTGGACTTTTGATATTCTCCTGATTCAAAATACTAACATCTACTAGCATCTGCAGGAGTGCATCAAAGGCTGCCTGGCTCTTGATGTGGTGCCTTAGGGCTGAGGAACTGAGAATGTTCACGGCCCTCCTCACTATCTTCTCCAAATCCTCCATGCGCTGCCCTCTCCATCCCCGACTCTTGTCTAACAGAGTACGCATTGAGCGTATTTCTGACCTCATCAAATCATTCAGGCGACGGGCCTCAAAAGTAGTGTCCTTCAGCTTGGCCTCTGCTCCTTTAGCCTCCATCGCTTGAACTTTGAGAGTGTCCCACTCCTTCCTCAAGGCCTCCCTCTCATCCTTTAGCTCATTTATCCTCTTATGGAGGTCCTTAACATGCGCAGAATAGGCCTGGCTGATCTCAGAGACCGTACGGTGAAATTCTCCCCTTGCAGCCTCTGCCTTACCTGCCTACTCTGAACTTCTCAGAGCTAGGGAAGCTATCCTATCCTCTGACTTATAAATCTTCCCTAGCTCCTCCCCGTGACTTATTAGAGAATGCTTTGTTGCCTTGGACAAAGCATCCTCTAATTCCGCCGCTTGCGGCAATGCAACACCTCCCACTCCTGACCCTGTCTTATCTTCTCTATTACCTTGGCAGTGAGGGCAGTGTTGCTTAAGATCTTCTCTCCTATCTTCATCTCAGTGAGCTTCGCCGCAACATCTCCCCCAGACCATTGATAACCCCTTTAATCTCTGGGGACAGTCAAGAGCTGACCTCTTTCCTTTCATGTTTCTCCCTACGGCCTTCTGAGTCTCGCGCGCTACTCAAAGGGAGAGGGGTTAACTTCAGTATGGAGGATGGGGGAGACGCTGGCCTTGTAGAGGAGAGGATGGCCTTGTAGAGGAGACGCTGGCCTTGTAGAGGGGAGACGCTGGCTTATTACTAGAGGAGTCTTCGCGGATCCCCCCACAATTGCAGTACTGGGCGGCGGGAAAAGCTGCTATAGGCTCTCGTCCTTGAACAGTATTCTCCCCGGTGGCAAAATCTCGCCCTCGCGCGTCCGGTGCGAGACGCTTATCTCTTTCTCCTCTCCTGCCTTTGATGCCACCTTCTTGGCAGGAGAATCGGAGATCTCCACTATCTCCGCTCACTCCTTCTCCCTTTCACCCCCCTCGGCATGTTACTCTGCGGACAAAAGAGTCTTCAGAAGAATGCCGGTGACCCGACCCTAGACGACGACCATTCAGGAGACACGAAGGATGCGGGAGGCACCACCATTTCCCCCACCGGTCTCTCCGAAACTTCTAGAGCAGAAGTCGTCGGCTCAAGTCATGGCGACGGATCATCTTCTGGAGGCAAATTGACTGCCCTAGTCTTCTCAGGAGGGGGTTCTAGTGGAGAGCTGTTGGACCTCTTCTTCTTGC
>KZ451998.1:869132-1061824 GCA_002786265.1 Apostasia shenzhenica
CCTGCCCTAAAGGTGGAGTTGGCTACATGAATCCTTTATTTTTATTGCACTTTATTAATTAACAATTTCTCATTTAGCTCTAAATGCATAAAATCATTCTTTATAGTTTGTTGTCATACTTTTTATGGAATTCTTCTTGTTTTTTCATGAACAAGTTTCAATAACCCAACTTTTCTTATTGAGACTTTAATTGACCTATGATTTATATGCCCATACTATCTAAGTCGGCTCTTTTTGAGTTTATCCTCAATTGATGCTATTCCAACTTTCTCGCGGATATATTCATTTTTGATTCTGTCTTTTCATGTATACCCTACTCATCCACCTTAGTATCCTGATTTTTGTAATATTTATTTTATTTTTATATTTTTTTTCGAAGACCAACATTCAATATCATATATTATTGCTGGTCTTACTATTATTTTATATAATTTACCTTTAAATTTGAATAAAATTTTTCTATCATACCACATGCCAAATACATTTCTCTACTTTATCTATTTAGCTTAGATCTTACTAATGACATCACTCTTTATTGCAGTGTCATTTTGTATGATTGTTTCAAGATATCTAAAATGTTTATTCTTCTTGTCAATTTGATCTCCAATTGTCACAATACTAATATAAATGCTTCTTTCTAGATTACAAGTGTAGTACATCTATTTAGTCTCCGATCTACTAAGATGAAAACCTTTAGGGCTTCTTTGGAGCTTATGTTTGCAAGACATTTACTAGCATGATTCCATCAACCTATCACGCATTAAGTTAGGCTTGCATCATCATTCATGTTACTAAAATTAAGCCATGCAAGTTGAAAATACACATTAAGACATGCAAGCTGATAATACATGTAATGCAAATCCTTTGGAGCCTAAACCAAATCTTCATGAGATTCCCCAAGACTTCTCAAGGTCTTATTTGCTTGGAGCCTATCCTTGATTACTCGTGCAACTGAAACAAAGTTTCTCTTTCCTATTGAGTTAGGCTCCTGGAAGTTCTTTTGGGTTGTTAGGATTGTTTCCTGACACTCCTCCCGGTGGACAAGGTTTGGGAATAATCTCTTGATCATAGTTCATACCCACAGGTCACACAACATAATGTGAACAAATAAAACACCATAAGATGTAAAAAGATCTCTCACATGCAACTCAAAAATCATCAAAAACAAATGGGATTATTACTACAAACTTTAACAACAATATTTGATGGGTACCAAACCCATGCAATCATTCAATATAAGGTGCTCTTTGACACCGTGGACAAATTTGACACCGTGGACAAAACTAATTTATATAAAAGTAGTACTTGTTATTTTTCAAAAAAAAAAAAACTTGTTTAATTGAAACTCTTAGAACTAGCTCTCAATGTCAATGTGTAAAAGATATATGCTACACAACAACCTATACACATAAATTCAGAAACAGTGGACATAATGAGCATAAAATAAAAAAACAACCAAATCTTTAATTATGGAATGCTTAATAAGGATTACATGGAGAAA
The DNA here is from genome assembly GCA_002786265.1 of Apostasia shenzhenica. Taxonomy (NCBI): domain Eukaryota; kingdom Viridiplantae; phylum Streptophyta; class Magnoliopsida; order Asparagales; family Orchidaceae; genus Apostasia; species Apostasia shenzhenica. The sequence goes on from KZ451998.1 coordinate 870,634, forward strand.
GTTGGAACAAAACAATAATAATTTCTAGGGGATTTAAGTTTAGATCTCTAGAACTATAAAGATATAAATAGAGTTCAAAGTTCAAAGATAATTAGTTGAATGTAAGGATGAAAAAGAGCTAAGGTGTTGCCTTCTTCACTCGAACAAGTGCATCGCAAGAAAATGGCAAAGGCAACACCACTGAGGATTAAACATAGATACAGAATTAATCAACTAAATGCTTTCTCAAACTGGGTAGATTTAAAAGAACAAAATTTTAAAGAGGCAAAAAAACTAGTGGCTTTAACCCTCAAATCGCTATCAACCACTAGGTGATTGGCCCTTTTTACTTTGCATCTTCAAGCTTGAATAAAGGCCGTCCACCTTTTGAAAAGTTCATAATAAAATAAAATACCCCTAAAAGCACATCACAATCCCCAAATAATAAACAATTTATGATGAGCATCAATAACTTTGCAACTGCATTGTATAGTAAGAAAAAGGGAAGTTCTACAATAAAATGATTCATAAAGCTATCTACTTTTTGTATAAACAAAGAAAGAAAAAAAAATTTAAGAAGTCTACACTTTCAATAGATCAAAAAGTTCCCATGAGAACATCAAAACCCTAGTCCGTAGCATCAAGGAAAAGAAAATGAACATAATAGAAAAGAAACAAGAACGGCAGAACTAGCTAGAAAACCTGGAGTCAGGGTGACGAATCCAAGACCAATAATGGGGAGTATCACCCCAAATAATCACAAGCTCCCTCGCTGACAGCATGAAGCACTTGGCCCCTGTCTCTCTATCCAACGCAAAACTCTGCGATCGCCAGGTAGCGAATCAAATAAAAAAAAGGAAGTAAAATAACGAAGCAAGGTAATGAAATAGCATGAAGGTAGAAGCAAAGATCCGTAAGATAGGCAGTGACAGAGAAAAAGCGGGCACCATCCTGCCACCGTCGATAAGGATGGAGTTGCAGAGGAGGAAATATAGATGCTTCTTCGACACGACTTCCAAGGGATCTGCAGCCCGCGCGAGGATCTCTCCGCAATCGGGCGGCAGGAAGCGCTCCCAAACGACGTCGGACGCCGCGGCAACTCGGAATGCGACGGAGACCGCCTCCGACCGGGACGCATCCCTCGGAGACGTCAGAGAGATCGCGTGCGACAAGCACTCCACGGGCAGTTTCTGGATGTTGCCGCCGGCGCCACCTCCTTCGCCCTCCATTGCTACCTCTGAAGCCGTTATTCGGTCTGCTGCGCTCTCTGTGGAGGTACGAATGTCAGGGGAAGAAGAATGGGATCAGACTGAAGAAACTTCGCCATGAAGGAGTCGAAGAACCGGCGCAGAGATGACGACAAACAGCAGGCGGAGCCGCGGAAGGCGGATGATTGCCTGCTGTCCCTTGAGAAGAATTCTCGACCGTGGGATCGACGGACACTATTTTAACGGCGGATCGCTGAACATGATATCATTTAAAATATGTTATGCTTAATTAAATAGTATTATCGCTTCTATATGCTTAATTAAATTATATTAATTGTAGTTGATACAAATGGACTCTTTTATCCTATATAAATTTTAATATTAAAATTTATATATATTTTACTTCATATATATAATAATAAAAGGTTTTTTGAAAATATTTCTCATAATGATTCGATATATTTTAGATTAAAACTTTCTGTTAGAGATAAAATTTCAGATTTATAATTCATTCTTATTAATTTAAGATGATTAAAAATTCATGGAATTTTAATCGGTGTTTGTTGTATTGTAAATATATAATAAATTGTTTGTATCGTAAACCTATGATCATATCACAAGAAAAGTCTTTACATATATATATATATATAAGGGAAAAAATAATTCTATATAATTATCTTCAGCCTGAGCTAAAAGAGTTATATTTTTTACATATTTTAAAATTTTCATTGTACTATTTATTCCTGTGAATGAAACTTTTTTTCTTTAGTTTCTCTGCAAATTTATCTACCCATACTTGTTCATTTGTAATACTTCTTGTTGCTCCTGTGTCTATAATAGCGTAGATATGAAATGGTTTATATCCTGAGAAATCTATTTTAATACATATTTTATTTAAATATCTATTCATGTTATGTAGACTCATATTCAAGTTCAAGTTTAGTGATAGAGAATATTATTAGATCAAATAATTTATAATTTTTTCTTATTCTTATCATGGTATCTTGTTCATTATTTTTTATTATGGCTTTTATTTCGCCTGTATAATCTGACCTAATTATTCTTTCTGTTATAATCACATCATTATTAAATATTCAACCATTTTTTTCTTTAATTAATCCATAATATCTGATATCTATTTTAGCACTTATTCATGTTCGAATTTTTGAAGATGTATTTAGTTGTATTAGAATATCTTCGTATGAGTAGAATTCATATCCTATTGCTATTTTCTTTGGATATTTTGCATTATTTTCTATTTTTTTAAAAGATATTTTATGAGTATGGTTCATCAAAATATTTATAGTATGTAAATTACATTCATCAAATTATTTAATATTTATCATTTTACCTTGAATTTTTAATTGTATTGTATTATGATTTATTTGTAATGGATAATATTTTTTTAGGATATCTTGATCTATTAACATATCAAATGTACTTCTATCATCAATATATATTATATCAAATTCTAAATTATATAAGTCATTAAATATATCTACAATCATCAGATTGTCTATATTAATTTTATATTTAAGTTAATGTATTATTTTATCAAAAGTATAATATCTTTTCTTTTCTGTTATTAATATATTGTTTTCTATTAATTTAGATTTTATATATGATAAAGAAGCACCTGTATCTATTAAAGCTTTTAACGTAATGGTTTTTTCTTTAAAACTAATTAGGACTTGTATTATGCTTAGATCTAATTTAGTGTTAGTTTTAATTATTGTGGTAGTAGTACTTTCTCCTAAATCTTCTTGATCTAGATCTTTTATTTACAGCCTTTTAGATACATTCATATTATCTTTTTGTTTATTATATCCAATAGATAATTTGCCTTCATGAATATATAATTGTTTAGTGGGTGGTTTTTCAATTAATTGATGTTTCTTTATTTCTTCTATATTTAGATTCCATTCTGATGGTAATTATATGTCTTTATTAGTTAATTGTTTTGGACATATGACTTCTGAATATTGATTATGCAAGTCATCTAATCTTATATCAAAAGGTATTGGTTTTATTTCTACATTATTTATTTCCGAAAAATGTCCTAATAGTCTCCAAGTAAAAGTTAAGGGTTTGCTTCCTTTTAATATAGATATATTTTCTAACTTATGAAATATTCTAATAAGAATTTTCCTAAAAGGACTATAGCATCATCTTTATCTTTTTTCTTCTTTAATTTTCTGAAATTGTGAAAAATTTTCAAGAGAATTTAATACTATAGAAGCTGATCCAGTAAATTTAGATGTTATCATTTCTAATAGTTGTTGTGTAGACATATATGCATAAATATTTTTTAATCCTCTTACTACTTGTATCTATTAAGATATATATTGTTTTCGTTCTAATATTGAGATTTTATCTATATTAAAAAGATATGAATCTTGTTTTGATTGAGGTTTATTTTGAAAAAAATATTTTTCATTTGTATATATATTGTCAAAAGGATCGTCTTCTTTTGGCTGGAAATGTTGATCAGCATATTCATTAAAATGTTGATAAGATGAATTATGATGAGGTTCACCATGCAGTCTTTTACGCATATTACTCGGTTCTCCTACTTCCATATAGATTTCTTCAGTTATTTTAAGATCTTCAGATTCATCATTAGATTCACCTTTTTCTTTTTCATTATCACTAGTTGAATATATTTCATATTCAGGTGTATAATTATATAGATGAAATAAATCTTCTTTTTCTCTATATATTTCTTGAATAGCTATGAGTTTTTCGGAAGTTGGATTATTCATATATTCTTGGATTTTTTTCTTCTAAGATTGGTTTATTACTTATAAATAAGTCATAATAATCTTCAAGGTTTTCCAAATCTTCTAATATATTTATATATTCGATTTTATTAGGAATAGTTGTTAATTTTTTATTTATTGGTATATTCATCCAATGGTAATATTTTTGATTATTTTTTTAAGAATTTTTTTTTTATTATCATCATAATAGTTTTCTTTACGATTATATGGTTATTGAATTCTTGTTTCTATATTTTTCAAGTCTTCCTTTATTTCTATCAAATTTGATTTTGAATAGAAATATTATCATATACTTCATTAAGCATTTCGAGTATAATTTTGAAATTATTTGTTAAATTTGTTCCACTAAGTTCTTTTAAATATTTAGTTTTAATTTCTATAATACTTGAATTACTTTCAGTTTTTTCAATGATTTCAGACATAGATTTTTTGTTTTTCGGGTACTGTTGCGGTTTATTTTGATTATGGTGTTATCAGCTTGAATCTTACGGTTTTAGGCATCTTTATAAACTAATAGTTGTAATGATCTTTGTTAGTTTGGTACTTAAGACCAGTGTTCTTACCCCACTTTTTTAGGATTGCTTACAAAATATACTCCATCAAATGACATATCTAGCCTATCGGAGTTTTAGAAGCATAATTACAGAAGAACGTATGAGTTTTAACAAACAAAGATCCAACTATAATTAGAAAGCATGAACTTAAGATTGTTTGATTACAAATTGATAACCCAAATCAAATAAAAGCAACAGATAAGAAATTTAAGCTAGCATAATAACAAAGTAAAAGAAAAGTTTATTGATAATGAACAATACTTACAATCTAAGAGAAAGGGTTAATAAGGCTCAGCCTCCGCTACTCAAGCTCTGATACCAGATTGAGGAGAGAGGAGAGTAGAGGGATAGAGGTGTGCAATCGATGCTTCCACAAGCCAGAAGCTCCCGGTTTTATAGAGAAAAAACAACATCTACATTATTACAAAGTATATGCATTATTGTTTTGAGGTAGACATAAAGCATAATATTCTCATATTATTGTACTGCAGATGCTCTGAAGATGCTTGATGATGATATAAAGTAAAGATGCTTCATATAATTGATGCTGGAAAATTATGTAGAGATGAAGTATGGCTGACGCTGCCTGCAGCTATTACAAAGAAGTCCCTGCTTAATCGGACTGTATAGAAATATTATCCGGAGTATATGAGAATCCAATTTGAATTTCTGTAAGCAATGGTTCCGTCTTGGGTCCCCATTGAAAATCTAAATTATTATCCGCTCTAGTATCAACTTCTGATAAATCTTCTTCGTCAAATACTAAAATTCTTTCATTATTTTGAAATTTATAATTATGCCTTTCTTGATATACTGATAAAAGTTCTGATAAATTCTTTTTCTGTTCATGTTCCCATGAATATCCAAAGAATTCTTTTAATTCTGATTGTCCCCTGGTTTTTTGTCTGGTGAGATGTCAAATTTGATATGCCAGATATACAAGATATTGGTCTGGTTCGACAAATGTCGAGATAATTTAAAATTCTATTATTCTGACATATAATTCCATGGAAGATATAATAGTCTTGATGATTTGAGGAAATTCACTCCATTCATCATAATTGTGAGTGTCAATTATAATTTTTCAGATTATGCCCAACTCAATAGGATGTTCCATATGAGGAGTGAATGCAGGAAACATTCTCTGTCGTCTATCTGGAAGGCTGATTAACAATTCCTTTGATAGATATGGTAGTGCTTTATCTTCATATATCTGATCAAGTATTCTTGTCTGTATGTCTTTGGGTAATAGAGTCATAACCTTATGTAGACATTCCTTTCTTCTAGCCTTCTCCATATAAGGAGAATTGATATTTTTATGTTTATAGATTATTTCTAAAATAGGATATAGATTACTATATTATTCTGGATGAATTTCTTCACATTTTTTAAGAAGATGCTGAGTAAATTCATCTTCCTTTTGAAGTTTATTATTGACATTCTGAAGAGAATATTCTATAGTATATATATAGGATATTATTTCTCGGAGAATATATATCATGAAGGAATTATGCTGTAATCCTCCTATTATTTTTCAGAGGTTATTGATCATATTATATGTTTTAATAGACATTGGAATATAAAATTTATAGTTGCTAGTACTGCCTACTAGCAAAGATATTATTTGTTGGTTATATTTATCGAGAAAATCTATTATTATAGTTCTCTCTTTGAAGGATATACTTCTATCATAAGTTTTTAGAGGAAAGATATTATTATTTGTCCTCTGCTGAGGAATATAAGAATTTATAGGGGAAGAAGTATTATATATTTTCTGCTGAGAATTATCATGGTAGAGAAGTTTACCTTTCCATGAGTTATCCATATTCCTACAATTATAAAGGGTTAGTTAAAATATTGTCTGCTGGAAGATTTTCCCGTGAAAGAAAATCTGCTAAGATATTAGTAAATCCATGGTTAAAAGAAATGGTATAACTGTATTAATCTAACTGTAGAAGCCATTAAATTATTCTACTATTATTATCATGTTTTTTATTTTTTATATAATGATATAATCTTTTATTATCAGTTATAATTTGAAACGTTTTTGATAATAACCAAAATTTAAAGCTTGTAACAGATTTCAGAATAGCTATAAATTCTTTTTCATATATTGAATAATGTATTTTTAGTTTTGTGAATTTACCAGAAGTGTATCCAACAATTTCTTTTTGATCTGTGACTAATACTCCTGCCCAATAATAATTACTAGCATTCGTATAAAATATTAATTGATCATCTTTTGTTGGTATTATTGTTTTTGGTATTTTAGTTACAATTATTTTAAGATATTTAATTTTCCTTTTTTTATTTTCATTTAATTGTATTTTTATCTTATCATTTTGTCATCTTGTTATAATTTTTCAGTGTCTTTTTTATATTGTTTATTTATTATATTTAATTTTTCTTGTAGTTGTTTAGTATGTTGACTTAATCTAGGAAGATATTTTCTTCCATAATATAATATTCCTAAAAAGCTTTGTAATTGTTTTATAGTTTCAAAAGTATCAGAAAATTTCTTGATTTTAGTTATTATATGTTCTTGTAATGTTATTTTTTCCCGATCTATAATTTTTCCTAAATAGTTAATTATTTGTTTACATAATTCTATTTTATTTTTTCCTAGAATAATTTCGTGTTTAAGAAATAAATTTTTGGCTACTTCTAAGTGTTCTAAATATTATTCATATGTAGATGAATAAACAAGTATATTATCAATGTATACAAGAATAAACTGATTATAAGATGCAAAAATTAAATTCCTCCATTTTTGAAATATTTGAGGGACATTTTTTAAACTAAAAGTCATAACAGTCTATTGTAAATGTCCAAATAGAGTAGAGAATGTAGTCAATTCTTTTGAAATGTTATCTTTTATTTTGATTTGTCAAAATCCAGATTTAGCATCAAATTTACTAAACTATTTTGCTTCACTTATATTTTTTAATATATTTTCAGTGCTTAGAATAAAAAATTCATCAAATTTTAAATTATCATTGAGTTTTTTACAATTTATTACCATTCGTACTTTTTCTCTTTTTTCTTCAGCATGATTTCTAACCATAAAGGTTGGAGAAGAATGAGGTTCAGATGCATTTTCAATTAATTTCAATTTTTTTAATCCTGCTAATTGTTTTTTAAATTCGTCTGTATCTTGAGCAGAGTATACTAAGGGTTTTATTCGTATGATTTTGTTTTTATCTAAAGGAGTTAAAGAACAAAAACATGGACTTCTATTGAATAATAATAAAGAGTTTTCTGAAAATACTTCTTGTAATGATTTGATATATTTTAGTTTAAAATTTTCTGTTAGAGATAAAACTTCAGGTTTATAATTCATTCTTATTAATTTAAGATGATTAAAAATTCGTGAAATTTTAATCGGTGTTTGTTGTTTTGTAAATATATAATAAGTTGTTTGTATCGTAAGTGGTAAGTATTGGTTTAAGACGTCCATACCTATGATCATATCACAAGAAAAGTCTTTACATATATATATATATATATATATACGAGGGAAAATAATCCTATATAATTATCTTCAGCTTGAGCTAAAAGGGTTATATTTTTTACATATTTTAAAATTTTCATTGTACTATTTATTTTTGTGAATGAAACTTTTTCCTCTAATTTCTCTGCAAATTTATCTACCCATAGTTGTTCATTTATAATACTTCTTGTTGCTCCTGTGTCTATAATACCGTAGATATGAAATGGTTTATATCTTCATCTAACTTTCAACATAAACGTAAACCTTTCAAACCTTATAATAAACATTTTCAATTAAGATATAAACCAAATAAGCTTAAAAGAAATAATAAATATTTTAGATGAAAATTAAAATTTTCTAAAAAAACTTGTAAATATTTCGTAATTATGTTTCTAAAACTCCGATAGGCTAGATATGCCGTTTGATGGAGTGTATTTTGTAAGCAATCCTGAAAAGGTGGGGTAAGAACACTGGTCTTAGGTACCAAACTAACAAAAATCATTGCAACTATTAGTTTATAAAGATGCTTAAAACTGTAAGATTTAAGCTGATAACACCATAATTAAAATAAATAGCAACAATATCCGAAAAACAAAAAATCTATGTCTGAAATCATTGAAAAAACCAAAAGTATAGTATTATCGCTTCTATATGCTTAATTAAATTATATTAATTGTAGTTGATACAAATGGCCTCTTTTATTAAAATTTATATATACTTTACTTCATATATATACATATATATTCTAAATAATAAAATTAATTTTATTTTATATTTAATATGCATATAAAAATATTAATTAATTTATATCACCTTCTTTACATATTATAATGTAATAATTAAAGTTATTTCACATTATATACAACTCTTTATAAAAAAATTTATATTCAAATTTAATTTTAACATTATTAAAATTATTTTTTGCAAACAAACATATTCTAAAATAATATGAATATAAATAAAAAGAGATAAAGTACCACATACTCTTGATTGTGACAGACACCGTTTTGTAACATCGTCATCGATGTTATCAGGGGTGGTCTAGTTCGTCGTGGACGAGGTTTGGTTGAACCCTCGTGTACGAGATTTGATCGGAGTCTGACCTGTGAAAATGGATAAATGAGTTAGTAAATAAAATAAAGGCTATACGCCAGCTAAGCGTCATATGTACGGCATGGATGCAGCGCTGGAACCACGTGTTAACAAGAAGTCAATGCTAATAAACGGACGTCTCAAATTCTAAAATGGTCGGTGAAACCTAACAATAGCATCGCATCCTGCAGCAGATAAGAACTCAACTAAAATATTACGTACCGTATTACGTCGAATGACATAACTTGGACGAAAAACCCTTAAATTTAAAAATGCAAAATATAATTTTCTTAAATACGTGTTTGTAATTTTTCCCAAATTCTAATTAGAAGCTGAAACGAATCCCAGGTTGGGCGCTTGACGGAGAACCCGTAGCGGCCGATCAGAAGAAACGATTGGCGGCCTGATCTCCTTCAGTTTCCTATAAAAGCAAGAAGGACCGATCTCTCTCCTTCCTCCTCGGTGCCGCTCTTTCGAACCCATGGCGGTGGGGGTTCTCGCTCTTCAGGGTTCTTTCAACGAGCACATGGCGGGTTAGTGCACAATCATGTTTCGTTCCCCTCAACTCTCTTCTCCTTTCTCTTCCTTGACCTTGCTGAATCGCTTCTGGTTCTTCGATTGGAGACGTGGAGCAGCGCTGAGAAGGGTTGGCGTGATCGGGGTGGAAGTGAGGAAGCCGGATCAGCTGGAGGCGGTCGACGCCCTTATCATCCCTGGCGGCGAGAGCACCACCATGGCCAAGCTCGCTCATTACCACAACCTCGTCGGTTCCCATCATTTTCCCTATCATCCTTTGTCTGAGATCTTCTATTTTACTAAGAATTTTGTTCCGTTTTTGAATCAAGATGCTTTGTGAAAAGTTAAATAGATTTTTTCATCTCTGTTCGTCAAGATGCTTTGTTTAGGTTTTGAGGGTATACGTTCATACTCCTTACAATAAACCCATAATCGCCACTTCATTTTTGTATCATTCACTGTCTAACCTTGAAAGGCGTTTGGAGGAAATCAACTAATATCTATAACCAGATGCCAAATTTGCACTGATAGATAACTGAATTATATATCTCCCATGGAGGGATTGTTTGAGGACGGCTTTGAAGCTGGAAATATTGATTGTGATTTGTGATTAGTGATGTTTGCATCAGAAACATGCTTGTCATCTTTATAATTCTTAAATATGATTGAAGTTCTCTTAGCATTTTGTGGTAAAAATCCTCCAAGTAGGGGCCTTTGGACATATCTCTGCAATCACTTCATGTCATGTTAGAATGAAATTAAGTTTTCTTATAACTTAGTAGAAGTTATAAAAGGGTATCATGTTTTCTCTAGTTCTTTTGAAGTTGAAGTTGTTGTCATGAAAAAAATTTACCATATATATATATATATATATTCTTCTTTAAAGATATTAATTTTGTCGCATCTTAGTTGGCCTTCCACATATCAATTAGGAGTTCTTTGTTGGAATGTGTTTTTTCTCACATCTTTAAGGCTAAGGCAATGTGTGATGTGGAATGCTAGATTGTTAATTAGCATGTTCACTAGCATGTCACATCACATAGGGTATTCTATTTCTTATTGTAAGTTTTCAACTATCATTTAGACATATTGAATCAATTTATTTTGCAGTTTCCTGCGTTGCGAGAATTTGTTAATACAGGAAAGCCAGTATGGGGTACCTGTGCAGGATTAATTTTCCTGGCAAATGATGCTGTTGGTAAGTTTATCCTTGAAACTTTCAGTGCTTGTATTTGTTCCAAGAGATGGAGAAACACTCGAATTGAACGTGGTTGAACTTTTTCGTTTCAATATTTGGCGATTTTTTAAACTTTCTGCTTTTGTCAAGTTTTAAAAGTTCTCAGTGTGTTCCGCCTCTTCTTTTTAGTGATGATTGTAGAAATACCCTTCTTCTTTCTTTTGTTCCTTTTCTCCTTTTCTAATCCTCTCTTCCTCTTTATTCTTTCTTTCCACCTGCCCTACTTCTATATCTCTTCTCTTTTTCTTCTCTTCTACCCTCTCTCTCTCTCTCTCTCTCTCTCTCTCCCTTCCTTCCCTTCCCTCTCTTTTCCTATTCTATTATCTATTATTTCATTCTCTGTTAGTTGGGGCAACCCTCTGAATTACCTGATAGTCTAATGTCATGCATGCTAGAAAGAAACAAAGAATGTTGTTCTCCTATGAATGCCCCCTTTCTCTGTCTCTCTCTTCTACCTATTCTCCTTCTTCCTCTTGCACCTAAAATACATTTGCTGAGAGTCGAGGAGCTGAAGGTGGCTTGCCATCAATTTATCTGCAATGTTTGGCAAGTTAACATAAAGAACACTTACCTATAACAGAATATTATTGAGATCACTTTCATTTCAGGTCAAAAGATAGGTGGCCAAGAGCTTATTGGGGGATTGGACTGTATTGTTCACAGGAATTTCTTTGGTAGTCAGGTCAATTGCTTTGGCTAAAATAGTTCAACACTAGTCATGATTCTTGGTGAAACATGCCATTTGTCTCTCTTCTAGTCGTAAGAAGAATGAATTATTGTATTTTGCAGATTCAAAGCTTTGAAACCGAGCTCTCAGTTCCTAAGCTTGCAGAGCAAGAAGGAGGTCCTGATAAATGTCGTGGAGTGTTTATTCGTGCACCTGTCATTCTGAAAGCAGGACAAGATGTTGAAGTACTGGCAGATTATTCTGTTCCTCTGGAGAAGTTGAAAAGTATGGCATCTGATGCTGAAACCAAAGAGGTTACTGTTTCTCACTATTTTTTCCTCTTCCCTTTCCTATTTGAACTAAATGCAAATTTGCCTTTGCTTTTTTATCATATTTGTTGTGCTATATGTTATTCTGCTGTGTGTTTTTTCTTTGAAATGTGGTGTTATACATTATCAATATGGAGTATTTTTATAGATATCATTTTTCAAGTGTTTATAATTGAGTATCAGTGATGGTTAGACACTTGATCACTTCATCCCTAGAAACTATCATATAAAATCATGCTTTCTACGTATCCTACACTATTGCAGTATGATAGTTTAACAAAAATTTAGAACTGTATCTATATCGAATGAAACTATTAGGCATATTCAAGGCCATCACTTTCAGTCGTATAAACAAATCTCATTTTACTAGCGTTCTTATTCACGGGTTATACTTATCTCAGTGTGTATAAAATGTGCTTCGACTTATGGAAGCCTCTACATACGAAGTCAACAATTTGGGTACAACTGTCTGTGTCCCTAAATAATGGGCAGCAAAGAACAGTTAATAAGGGTGCAGTTCGCAATCCACATCTTCCTTAAGGTTGTTATAAGGACAAGATATAAGGGCATCAAGTTACAAGGGTGAGATATAGAGAAAATCGGAAACTAAAGTGGGAGTGGGCTACGCGGTTGGTGAAGAGAGGGAATTTGAGCATCTAATTAGTGGGTAAAGTTTTCAGGAACCAAAAAGAGAGTTGTGGAAGAAACACACGGAGATTTCTTAATAAGGATAGCAGGAATGTTAGAATTGCACTTTGCCATACTCTCTTGTAATTATATTTTATTATGTGCATGATACGAGAAACTTGAGGATTTACATATATTTTTTGATTTTGTTTTTTTTGAAAAGTTAGAATTTATATATTATACACCCAAATCTCGCTAGTTGTAGAGCACACAACCCTAATATTTAAGTGTTCTGTTGCCCACACCTTTGTTAGTAACATTAGTTAAATTTAAATTGGATAAAACTTGGCCATCACTACACTTAACTTGAGTTAGAAATCGACATTCCCTACTGCTCCAGTAAGAAGCTTGGTTCGATCAACTAGTCTTAGAACTAAGCCGAATGGAATGTGTATGCCTTAAAAGATATCGATGTTGGATGACTCTTTTCTATAGATTTAGTCATCCCTTGAGGAAGGAGAATTAGAAGAAACTCTCTCTCCCTTCCCCGCCCCAATTTGCACAAATTTTCTTATCAACATTTAATAGACGCAAAATACCTATTGTATATGTTATATATTCGCGTTCTTACCTTTGTATGAACCAACAAGATAATGCCTTAGTATTTACTTCACTACCTGAAAGCCTGAAATACTTCTATTACTGCCATTGTTGTTGATGTTGTCTCCCAGGCTATGGCTGATTCCCAGGGGAAAGTCATAGTTGCCGTAAGGCAAGGAAACATTCTTGGAACTGCATTTCATCCTGAGCTGACTTCTGATATCCGTTGGTACGATCTCTGCTTGAATCTTCTTCCATAACTGTAAAACATTTGTGCTTCACTGTTGGGTTTTTGTTCACTCCCTAACAGCTGCTAGTTGGCACTTGGCAGGCATAGTTATTTCCTGAAGATGAGGAAGGAGAGTGGTGAAAGAAGCCTGCAGTGCTTGGCCCAGTCAAACAAGAGTTACCATTTTCCTCTTGAAAAGCAGCCTTTAGACCTCCCAATTTTTGAGTAGCTACAGTAATGTTTGGCATTTAATCATTTTATCATGCTTGGATTTCAAAAAAAAAAAAAAAAAAATGCTTCTTTACAAAGTTAGCTTTTGTTTGACATTTTTTCACTTCTAGAAGAAATCTACGATGGGAAATAAAATTTATATAAAATGTTAAATAAAATTATTATTATTTTATTATTGAGGATGAATGTTAGATGGAGTTTGGCTTTTCTTAGCCCATTGCCAAAGGCTGCCAAAATATTTACAAAAATAAATTACAAGCAGATCCCTTAAGTTTTGCTATTTTTTCAGCTAGATTCTTTGTTTTATTTTATTTTAAAAATAGTTCTCAAGGTCCATGATTTTTTTGACATAAGTTCTGTTAAAATTGTTGTTACCCATATTACCCTCAAAAGTTTCTTAATATCCTTCAAAATCCCCCTTCCCTCCCCTAACACCATTTCTAACTCTCTTTCTCCTTGAAGCAATTGTTGAGTTTAACCTTCTATATAATGTGCCAATTGCATCTTTAGACATACATTTAGAAGTTCTTTTTAAGTTAATGTGATCATATACTTTAAGCATTTTAAAGCCTAAGTTTATGATTGCTGAAACTAACAAGCTCTTAATTACAATTTTCCAAAACCCCATGCTTTAACACCTTTTACTAAATTTACAAATCTTAGGATATTCTTGGTCTCAAATCATTTTAATTATGCTAAAGATTGAAATAATATATCAATCAATTTTATTTTACATTTTACATAATTTTTAATATGCAACATGCATTAGAAATGCAATTTGATTTGCAGCAAAACATGACATTTGCATGTAGCAACAACTGCAGCAGATAAAGCCAGCTATGATGAATTGGATTGTGAAAAACTTACTGCAATTCGCCCCGGCACGAATTTGATGGAATTAAAGAATGCGTCGAAGAAGTTGGCCACAAACCGATTGAGAGTAATTGCCAAAGCCATCACAAAGACTGTGAAGCAGCTCCAGCTTGCCCTGAGCATCAACAAAGGATGCCTTGATACTTCCTTGAACTTCCTGTAAAATATGACCCTGAGTCTCCTGTCTTGCATTATAGAATGCAAATGAGTTGAAGCGGGGGAAGTTGATCCGATGTTTCGTGTTTGTTTTCCTTCCATTTCATAGACTTGACTACCGTTTTCAGTCAAGATAGCACGTCGATAAATTGCATCAGCGAGAGCCAGGCCGATGTATCGCCGGAACAACCATGCGTCTTTTGAAATCATTGCTTCAGTTAAAGAGACAGTATCCTGTAAACGACCACGGCATCAATATTGTTACAAGGAAAGAGAATAGAGAACAAAACAAAACACAGCCTTCTCTGGTCTCGAGGAATTTGAGAAAACTTTTATCAAGCAGATCACGTCACAGTAAAAAAGAAACTCCAGATCAGAGCAGATGCAAAATTGAGTGTAATGAGGTACAAGAAGATGAAACTAAACCGAAGAAAACTAAACCGAAGAAACGTTTGGCGATAAACAGATGCAATTTAAGTTATGGATATTGTGTTTAGATCCAAGGAAGCAAACGTGTTATCATGAATTTCTTGAATCGGAGATGCTGCAGCGCAAGGAAACTGGGCAACTGTAATTACCTAGGAAGGTTAATGGGAGCCAAATATTGTTGTTTAGCAAAAAAAATTAGAATCTAGAAAATTGATAACTGCTGCATTTGGCGTTTAATTTTTCTGTTTGCGACTATCACCAAGCTCCTGCAATTGGAGTTTCTGGAAGTTTGCTTGCTGTTTGGAAGAAAAGCTACTACCAATTGATTTTCCAAATTAAATTTCATTCAAGTTGATCTAATTATATTAGATAATACTATTTAAATGAATAAATTTAATTAATTTAAATTAATTAGAATTATTTTATTTTGATAATTATCTAGAATTCTAGTTATCTAATTTTTTAAATTTTTTATTTTAATTTATTTGTATATAAATAAGCTGGAACCTGCACATATTGGAAGAACGATAATATTTGACCTTGAAAAAGAGGTCGATGTCCAAAAAAGGAAGGTTTGAGAACTCTAGGTTAAAATCCTAAAAACCCTAATTATTCGCCATTTTTTCTCATTTTTCTTCATTATCTAAATTCTATCAGAGCGCGTTGTCTAGCATTAGCTTTGATATTAGAGCGCATTGTTCTGCATTAGCTTTGATATCAAAGTGCATTGTCTCGCACCAATTTTGGTATGAGAGCCAGTTCAACTAATGCCTTCATGTTGTCAAGTTCCACCTCCGCCTTTTCCATCACACCGTCGTTCTACGTCGACCTCCGCATCTTTGAAACCACTAGGGCACTATTCCCAAAACTACCTCAACACAATTCCCACAAGCCCGTGACCGCAGTAGCTTGCACAAGACTCGCAGTCCGCACGAGATCCATGCGAGCCAACCCGTCTCACACCATTCCTTGCTACTAGCTGCCCTCACACCAAACCACACCTCGCCGCCCTTGCTTGTGGAATCACCCTAGTTGCCAGCGCTCTCTCGCGTCGCCTCCTTGTGTTCTACATCTGTGCCTCACTTCGCATCTACAATGTGATCTCTTTGGCACTTCATTAGTCATATAGTACTAACTTATTGCGCAGTTTATATATTATTATGGATTTTTACAAGTCTAGTTGACTCTGTTTTAACCGTATTAGTTATGATTCCTCATATTCCTATTACTTATATGTACATCAACAAGATTCACAATATTGTAATAAAGAGCTCCCTAGTTTAGATATTATAAGAAACTATAGAGATTCTATTACTTAACATCATATTTAAATAACAGAATACCTCATGTGTTTGTTCATCTTATTATTATAGGGTAATTCCACTTAGGCCCCTGAGGTTTACTCGACTATCACACAGGTCCACAATTTTGAAAACATGCCAGACAGGTCCCTAAAACTTACTGTATAGGTCATTGTGGCCCTTCTATGATGATATCCGTTAAATGCTGTTAAAATTACAAAAATATCATTTTTTACCCTTCCATTTTTTGATCTCCGGCTTCTCGCCGCGCCGGCGTACGCGCGCAGGCGTCCGCAGCGCGGGGCCGCGTGCTGCGGCGACATGTGCGCCGGCGCCTTGAGCGCGGGCGTCCATGCGCGGGGTGCTGCGGCTACCCGCGCGCGACGCTGCGGTGACCCGCGCGTGGACGTTGGCGCGCACCACCGCCGACGATGCCGGCGACCGCGCACTGCCGGCCGCAGCGAGGACCAAGGGTTCAATTGTAATTTCACATTAAAATTTTTTATGATTTCTTAATTAAAATTTTGATTTAACAGAATGTTTAACGAAAAATATTTAATTGGACTTTATTGGAAGCTTTTTATAAATATTAAGGACCATAATAACCTATACAATAAGTTTTAGGAACCTGTCTGGCATGTTTTCAAAATTATAGACCTGCGTGACAAGTCGAGTAAACCTCAGGGACTTAAGTGGAATTGCTCCTATTATTATTATTATTATTATTAATGACAAAGATTCTCCCTCCAATTTCAAACAATCTTAATTAGCATAATCAAAATAAAGTTTATCTAATTATTTTATAAATAATAATTTAAATCTTAATTAATAAAAAAACTATATAATTAACACCTCAAATATTAAAAAAATATTTTTCTAATTACTCCCTCCTCCACCTACCATTTTATGCATCTCACATTCTTTTTTACTAATTTTTATTTTATTTTTTATTTTATTAATATTTTGATTTCCATCCTAGCCACCTTCTTTTTCCATTCACACTTTCACCCTCCTTTCTCCATTCAGACTATCACTTGACCATCATCTCCCTTCTATATAAACGTATTTTCATGGATCATTCAAGACAAATTTTCTCCATAAGCATTCCAATTTATAGATCAAGCACCGCTCTCCACTCAACTCTCTCGACTTTGATCATCCCATTTCACATTCTCTCTCAAGTGAATTCGTATACATAAATAAGTGTCAACTAAAGACTAATGCCAGCTATCAAAGATAGGTAAGCTAGTCAGTTATCTCCTCCTTTATTTTTATTTATTTTTTATATTTTTCCATATCTAGCTTCATTTCACCATGAATATCTATGAGTATTGACTTCACTTCGGAAAGTAAAAGAAAAAAAATAATATAAGTTTAGGGTATTATAAAATAAACTCTTAGATTTAAATGAAATTCTATGACACGAATTTGTGAGAAAAACAAACTTATACCTGGCGATCTTTGTGAGATAAGTAGCTTATGAACACATGATTTTTGAATCCTTAAACTTATAATTCATATGAGTTTTCTAATTTTATTAGAAAATTACATGCAAGTTTAAGGAAATTTCAAAGGCTCATCTCCTTGTTGATAAATAAACATAAAATCTAAAAACTATAAGGGTTTAACTCATAGTTGTTGATCCTCAAATTTCATCTGAGGTTAAATGCCTCAATTTATACGAAAATTGAGTATTTTCTTACCTTTTGAAAATTTCTCAATTTGGTCTATAAAAGGACTCTACAAATCTTGTAGAAAATATCTACTTTAAACACTACTAAATTGATCTTACTTTTACAAGAGCCTAAACTGCTGGGTTGGGGTCATTAAGGGTTGTATCAATAGTCATGATGAGAAATCTAATACCTCGAATAATGTGGCGAGTCCATCACATCTCACATTTACTTAGACAAGGAAATAGTTGTGCTGCACATTAGTAGGCACTAAATTATACTTTAATAAACCTTACAGAAATAGTGACCAAATTTGATGGTTCCACTGTTACTTCAGTTGCAAACATGCAAATCTCAAGTTATATGGATTCAAAATCCCCTTAAAAACGTATATGTATGCATTCGGAGAAAAAAGTTAAATTTTTAGAACCTGGAAAAATCTATAAGTGGTCATCAAGAGCCTGGAAAGCAAACTAATGAAAACAGAGATATAACCGAGTACTATTCAGCATAGGTATTGAAACTACTTCAAAACTTAAGACATGCATTGGGATTAAAACATACCGCAGCCATAAGCAATCTTCTAAGGACCGCACCATCCTTTGATAGCAGAAGCCTTAATATCAGGTGAACTACTTCAAAGGCATCCTGCTTATTTCGTTGACTTTTGGTGTTAGTATCTTTGCTCAACATTTGAATCCCCATAGACTCTTTTCTGTTTCAGCGTGTATGAATGATATTAACCTATAACGTACTAGTATAACCCACAAGAGAGACAATGTTTAATATGTACAACAACAACAGCAAAAAAATCATATTTTATGTGATTAAACAATTTATATTGACTGGAAAGAAACACTTATATGTGAGCTTAGGTATTAAAACTGGGAGGCTCAAATGAAGAAAGGACCCAGAATTATTTAGTGAAAACATCATGGAGACTAAAAGTTTTACAAAATAACGACTAGGTATGCTTTGTCATATGGGTATAAATAATGGGCAAAGAAAGAAATCACTAGCAAAAAATTATGTTAATGAGATGAGAATGTCAAGACCAGTGATAACTAAAAATGATAATATTAAAAAGATTAAGTTAGAAACAATAAAAGAGTAGCATCGACTTAGATAGTATGACCATATCGTACAAAGAATACACTTAGTTGGTATGGACAATATAGCACAAAAATAGGTGCACTATTAAATGTTCATAGATACAAAGTGATCAAAGAACGCATGAATTATGCCCAAACATGCCTTTTATGTCCGCAAAACCAAGCTCGAACAAACTCAAAATAAGCTCGAGCTTAGTTTTAGTAAATGAACATTACTGGAACAGAATAGGGGATTTGAATGGTATATTAGTTTTAAAACATAAGGCCCTGTTTGTTTGGCCATTGAAAATTAATCTGGTTTAATTTTAACCTGACCTATCACATCACACATAAAATTTAATATTAAAAATTAACTTTATTTCACATCCTACACACATTACTAAAATAAAAACTAACTTATATCACATATCTCACATATCCCAACTTAATAACTAACTTTAAAACACATCCCTCACATATCCCAACTTAATAACTAACTTTATATCACATCCCTCACATATTCCAATATAATAACTAACTTTATTTCACATTATTCACAACTTTTAATAAAAAAATATCTCTATTTAAGTTTAATTTTAATCTTATTAAATTTAACCTTATAACACGGTATCTCTTTTTGCTGGTGCTCACGAAGCAGTATGTCGTTGGATCTTTGCTATGTAGCATGGCCCTAATGGTTTTGTAGAACACTGTAAAACCAATTTTGTTACCAAAGGTTTTACACAACTTTATTTTATCAATTGTTTTAAGACCTTTCCTATTGCTAGGCAAACCTTTCTTTGCCTCTTACTTTTAGTAGTTATTCAGAAAAGGACAATGTAACAAATGGATGTTAGCAATACGTTTCTTTATGGAGATATTTCCAAAGCTATATATATGGAACAATCACTTTGTTGTCTTGCTTAAGAGAGTATAAGGTATACAAGTTTAGGAAAGCCATCCATAGGCTTAAACAAAGTTTACCATCCTAGTGTGATAAGTTTCATAAGATTGCTAACCAAGTTGGTCTTACAAGTAGTGTGAGGTCACTCCATCTTTACTAGAAACACATTATCTGGTTGTGTTAATCCTACTATTTATGCTGGCGGTATCTTACTACTTAGAAATAATCAAATATGCCTTTCTTGATATTAACCTTTGAAAACACAATTTGTTACCAAGGATCTTGATAGACCTAAATACTTAAAATAGAAATGACTTGTAGTAAATGGAGTGTTCTTCTTTCACAAATAACATATGCTACATATTTACTTTAAGAAACTAGAATATTAAGAGTGTGAGCACATTGATATGCCTATGGAAAATCAGTCCATAACTGAAGATGAACCTCTAGAAGATATCAAAGCACACATGCTTCTAATTAGTAAGTTGATTTATTTAATTAGCACCGGATATGATATGCCTTTCTTTAGTATTGTTAGGAAGTACAAGCTAAAAATCCTAAACAACATTATTGAGAATCTGCCTCAAGAATTCTCAAACATATTGAGAAGTCTCCCCAAAACACTGATGTTGTGGCTTAATCAATGCAATTATGTTGGATTAGTTGATACAAGAGATCCACATCTAGCTTTTGTATCCTCATAGATGGAAATCAACTGTAGAGGCTGAGTACCAAACCATGACTAAGCTAGCTTGTGAAATGGTGTTGATTAAATTGCCACTTGGATTTGGATTTCAAGTTAATGGCCCGCAACAATGTATTATGGTATCAAAGTAGCAATTTGCACTGATAGCAATCTAAGGTTTCATGAGGGCTAAACTAAAATTGACTGTCACTTTCTCACGAATGATGTTGTGTAAAACCAAATAGTCACTCCACATGTTTTCTTTGAAAGACAAAAAATAGATATTTTTATCAATTCTCTCAGTCCATCTCATTTCTCTAATTCATTGAAAAGTTGAAGTTAAATAATATCTATGCTCCAGCTTGAGAGGAAATATCAGGTAACAAGGGTTATCATAAATTTACGTTGGATTAGATTAACATTATAGCCTTTCACATGACTTAAAGTACTGGATAGTGAGATTATATTAAGTTAATGAAAATTTATTTTGCATCTGCCAGATTGTTCTTCCTGCAATGTTAGGGACCCATTAGCACTAGCACCACTATCGGAAAGAACGGTGCTGTAAAGGGCATGATATTAACCTCTTTCTAAGGAATACAAAAATGACCTCTTTTGATTTTTTCATGAATATAATCAGAAAAAAAGTGGGCAAGAATTGTGATAAAAGAAAAAAAAGGTAGTATTAATACCTCTAGTTTGCATGGCTACTACTTCAGTAGTTTACATATTGAAAGGTGTAGTCCATGATTTTGTTACCTTGGATGTGACAAAAATATTTGATCATGGCCGCGCTGCTCTTCTTTCTCATGCAACTTTCGTACTAAATATCAGGTGGTGGTACCTTTTTAGTATCTTCTTCCATCAATTTTCCTTGAAGACCAAACCAAAGTCTCAACCCATGTCACATATTTAGATATGCTTCGTAAGGCTCATTGTGGGCCTAAAAAAGGCAAGGCCAAATTTAAGCTCCGTCAACCTTGCTGGCATAAGTTAATACTTGCAATTCTTATTTGATTAACCCTAATATCTAACATTTCTACATAGTGAATCCAAAATAGACAAATTGAAGACATTGCATTAGGTGGCTGTTAATAAACTAAGATTGAAAGAAAACAATATCACAGGCCCTTTAGAGTTGACCAAGTGTTTAAAATAGTTGAATAGACATCCATTTTATCAGATTTCATAAAATCAATCGAATACCCAGCATTTGACAAAGATCAACTAGCAAGCAACTCCATAAAAATTGGAAAGGATAGTAGAGTCCTTTTGAAACTAGTTAAACTAAATTATATTTATGATTAGCTTTTTGTAAGAATATAAAATAATCCATGGGCCACAAACTATAAGCATAAAGCTTCTCTTACAAAAAAAATCAAACATATAATCATATAGGCTTTGAGTTTGAATCTTAGTGTCTCCCAATTATTTCTAGCATAAGGATATGCAAGAATATAGAATTATTCTGGCCTAGAGCTAGAGGTTTTGAGTTTGAGACCATAGTATCCCCCAATTATCTTTAACATAAAAAAAGAGTGACCTTTTTAATATGTTTTTTGAACTTGCTTGGATTAACCTATAATCAACTAAGATATTCCACAGTAATTCGTGTAAATCAGCGAATATTGTGATTAGTATAATTTTAGAAACTTAACTAATCTCCTCTTCATTTGCAATTATTTTTAAAAATAAAAAAAAAAAATTTAGTTTATTTTCTATATTAAAATCTAGGCATTAACATAATATTGATAGCATTAGGATCACTTTAACACGACTCCTCGCACTATATCAATTCATCTTTAAAAATTTCACTATGAGTGCACATTGACACACTCTACTGTTATGTGGCAGACTTCATATTCATCTAGACTCACCACACGTCTTGACTCCTTCAGGGCATGCTTCACCAACAATGATGGTATTGCTACTCTTTTAACAGTCTTGCAGTCTTCCTCTCTTCTTCATCCACTGAAGATGCTGGGATAAGTTGCTCACTGGTTAGTGGGCTGCTCAGCTTTCCACCTTATTGTAGGGGAGTTGCCAGATCCTCAATGAGGAATGTTGAATCACCAGTGACTGCATTAATATGGGTGGCCACCATACCCTCTACAAATAATGGCCATTGTTGCCTTTGCTTTTGGAGAGGCCTTTTTACAACATTAGATTGCAAGATTAAAGTAGGAGTATCTTCTTCTTAGAAGCTCTCTCTGGGAGAAATGTCATCCTCCATTCGAAGTGAAGCAGGTAAGTGGGCTATGGTTGATGATGACTTGGTTATGGAATCAGTATTCCTAAATGACGGCATGTTTTAAGCCCTTTGCTTCTTCTTTCTCCAATGCCTCCTTTACCATTTCCAGCAAAATCGCCAGACCTCCTCCTTCAACATCTTCGCTCTATGCGCTCATGCTTACACTCATTCGTGACAAAATTGGTGCAAGTGTCAATGTTCCTAGCCAAAAATAGCTTCTAATCGCCAGCTAGCTGTCAGCAGCGAAGGGGTACGTTCCCCCCGCCTTCTGCTTTCCCACCTATTTTCACCTCTTCACAGACCAACACTGGTCAACTCGAATTTTCATCCTAGTTCATCACTTAATCAGTGATAAGAACAAAAAAAATTTATTCTAGGCCATAATCTACAATGCTGGTCAACTTGAAATAAGTTCGCACTCAAGGCCATATGGGAACATAAAATTGTTATCCTAGGCTAGAATCTACAAACCTAAGCATTTAAGCCAGTTTATAACTAGAGATTTAACAGTTTTCCAAGATGTGACAATACAAAATAAGCAGTAGTTTATAACTAGAGATTTAACAGTTTGGCTAGACAAACCCTAGATATCAGCAACCATTCCCCAAGGTCATGGATTCCTCTTCTCATGTCTGGAAGATTACAATCCTCAAGATTTTGATCCTTGGGAACATAGTCCCAGAACTCTGAGAAAATTAACACGGCTATGAAAATAAGGTTGGCAAACAAAAATGCCATGAAAACTGAACAAATACCGAGCAAGAGCAAGCTGAATAATGTTACTTATTTCTCCTTCTATAAAGTTAAGTTAAAAAGAGACTGAAGTGAGTCAAAAACGTTTATACAAATATATATATATTGCAAGCCCTGCACCCATTGTAGAGTTATCCAAAAGTTTTGCTTGCAGCAAACAAACCAACTGTGATATATGGCCAGGTGAAGAAGATCCCATTTTTTACAGTATATAAATTAAAATAGTTGCAGATAGCAAATTCATCAACATACCTAACAGATCCTATTTTTAAGAATAACTGGACCTTCTTCCATTGGATTTCCATTCTTTTGTTAAAGACAACCTGTGTGATGAGACACATAAAAGTAACCATCATCAAGAAAGACTATAGCTTTATACAAAAAATGCAATGAGAGTCTCAATAAGCCTAGTGCTGTAGATTAGACAACTTTCCACAGTAACTTCAACAAGATGAATAACAATAATGGTCCGACTTTGTGCATATGATCCGGCCAAAAAAGAAGAATTAGACATAATTTCTCCAAGCAAATGTGTGGATCTAAAATGCTATATTATAGTACATAACATTTAAGATAGCATAGTAAATAGCATATAAGATAGCAAAGAATGTGGCTTTTAAGAATTTATATAAAAATCTAGACATTGAAGAAGAAGAAATATATATACAGGATTGTCAAGGCAAGAGATAAAAAAAATTAAGGACTCGACTCAAGTACAATGCATTCAGAATGAAGATTAGAATGTATTTTTCAAGGAAGACAACATCCAATATAGATGATGAGTTACTTTCAAAACCTTTCCAACGATGGTTATGAAAATACGTTGATCTTATTGAACATAGAATTTAAAAGAAAATTAAAAGCTATTCTTACATCTGGAGTATTAAAAAAACTGAAGTTTAGGAGGCTTTAAAAACGATAAAAGTAGAAAATAGTAGAATCAAGTGATATCCATAGATATTTGAAAATGTATGAAAGACAAAGTTTCTTGCCTCACTAGTTGTTTAATATAATTTTAAAGATTAAAAAAAAGCCAAATAAATGGAGAAAAAATTAGAAGAATAAATGCAATGTACAGAATTATGCTAACTATAGAAAAGTTAAATTGATAAGTCATACTTTAAAATTTTGGAATGAGGTGATTGAACGTAAATTACGTTGTGATACTAGAGTATCACAGAATCAATTTAATATTATGCTACGTACATTACTATAGAAGCTATTAATTTATTTATAGGTTTAATGAAAATGTTAAGGGAAACAAAGATACGATTTTTATCGATTTTAAAATAGCTTATGATAAAAGCTTAAGGAAAGTGCTTTGGAGAGTTTAAAAAAAAAATGAGTTTATACTGTTTATATTCAAGAAATTAAAGATATATATGAAGGAGTTAGTATATGTGTTTAGACACAAAAGAGTTTGATTAATAGTTTTTCTATTATAGTTAAATTACACCAAGGCTCTACTTAAGTTCATTTCTTTTGATAGGTTTGGATATATAAGTCGTGGGGCGATTGAAGCTCTAGTAAGAAGAGTTGGATTATTGAATCTTGCTCATATAAAAAGAGAAAAAGAAAAGCAAAAAAAAAAACATGAAAAAAAAATTATAAGGAATGATCTTACATATTTAGAGCTAAATGTAGATTTATTTTTTGATAGAGTGCAATAGAAATAAAGGATTCATGCAGCCGACCCACCTAGTGGATAAAAGCTTGATTTATTGGTATTGGTTATGGAGATTCTTACTAGACACATTCAAGATGAGATATTTTAGTATATATTTTTCGCATAAGACATACTTCTTATTGATAAAATCATAGATGGGGGAGCAAAAATGAAACTCAAATTATGGAGAAATATTTTAGAGTCAACATTTTTATTTTAGTAGATCAAAAACTAAATATATGCAGTGTAAATCAAATCAAGAAAGAAGCACTTATATTAATAATGTAACAATTAATAATCAAATTATTAAAAAAAGAGCGATTTAAATACCTTGGATTAATCATACAAAATGACAGAGAAATAGATAATAATATTATTAGTAGAATCCAAACAAGATAGATAAAGTAGAGAAATACTTTTGGTGTATTGTGTGATAGAAAACTCACTTAAATTTAAAGGTAAATTTTATAAAACAGTAGTAAGACTAGCGATTATATAAGATATTGAATGCTGACTTACAAAAAGAAAATATATAAATAAAATAGTATTGCAGAAATAAGAATACAAAAATGGATAAGCAGGCATACACGAAAGAATACAATAAGAAATAAATATATCCATAAAAAAATTAGAGTAACAACAATTGAGAATAAACAGAGAAAAAGTAGGCTTTAGATGACTTGAACATATAAATTGTAAGCCGATTAAAGCTTTAGTATAGAAAGTTGGTATATTAAACTTTGCGCACATAAAAGGAGAAAAGACCAAAAACATATGACAAAAATCATAAGAAATGATGTTATACACTTTGAGCTAAATAACAATTTGCTAATTAATAGAGTGTAACAGAAACAATGAAATTATGTAGCAGAACTCACATAGTGGGATAAAAGCTTGGTTGCTGTTGTTGTCCTTGCCAATGAAGTGATGATGTAAAATATGGTCGAATCATTCTAAAAGAAGTGGTAAATTGCCTTTGGGCCCAAAGGTTGAAAGGACATTGTAAATTGGTTATATTTTTTTTTAAATTTCAATTTGAGTCCTTGAGGTTATAAAAGTGCTATAGTTTTGGTTCCTTTTTTACAAACTTACTACTTTTAGTGATTTTTTCGATAAAAATGTGAAATTTGAATACTTTTTAACCACTTTAAATAATTTATATATTTTAAAAGACCATTACATCTCTCAATTCTCATTTTCCTTTAAAAATTTAACAAAAATTTAAAATTTAATTTCTCTTATCACTTACTCTCTCCACTAAAAAATAAATAAATAAATTTTAATATTTCAAAATTATACTCTAAAAAAGCCTTAAAGTTAATAGATAAGAATAATCTTATAGTATATTATTAAAAAAAAGCAATTATGTCTTAATTGAGACCAAAACTACAGAGTTTTCACAATCTTAAGGGCCCAAATCAAAGTTTTTAAAAAGTTGAAACCAATGTGGAACTCCCTTCTGACGACAAAGGTCTAGATATAATTTCCCCCCAAAAAGTTGAATCAAGGTAAAATTGATGCTATTCAAAATCAGAATCATCATGAATAGGTAGGAATACAATGCATTTAGTCTTTGCTTTACAGATTACAACAGGGATGCTAACGTCACTCAAAAATCAAATATTGATTGATAGTTGAATAAAATTTTGGATCGAATTGAGATTGACTCAATCCAATCAAGTAGAACAACAATCCAATTTTATTGCTCCATATTTTGATCAGTTCAGTCTCAGAGCATCAATCAGACTACAATTTATATATCCAAACTTTTTAAACTAGCTCTCTATTAGTTTATTCTCAATTAATGCTACTCCAACAATCTCACGGATATACTCATTTTTTATTTTATTTCTTCGTGTACACCTACTCATCTACTTTAACATTCTCATTTCTGCAACATACATTTTATTTGCATGTCTCCTCTTTGTAGATTAGTATTTAACACCATATATTATCGCTAATCTTATGACTATTTTATAAAATTTATCCTTAAGTGAGAGTGAAATTATTTTATCATACAGCACACTAGATGTATTTTTTTATTTTATCAATCTTGCACGGATCCTATTAATGATATTACTATTTATCTCACAGTCATTTTGTGTACTTGATCTAATGTATCTAATCTTTTTGATAATTTAATTACCAATTATCATATTACTAATGCAAGTGCTTCTTTCTTAACTTAGGTCTCGTTTGGTTGGAGGGTTGATTTTTAGACAATAAAAAAAAAATTTATTTTGTTGGTTTAAGGAGAAAAAATATTTTAATATTAGAAAGTTTGTTAGAAGTAAAATAAAGTTAATTTTAATATTAGAATTTATATTAAATGTGAAATAAAATTTATTTTTAATATTGAAATTTATATTGAACCTCAAAAATACGTAAAACAAATAAGGCTAAATGTGCATTTCATATAATTAATTTTTAATCTAGTAAGACGAAAGTTTTATACTCTAAAGTATTTTTACATAACCCGAGTTTTTTCTTAGCCCTATCTGTAGTTTTATCAATAACTAAAATATCATTTGCGAAAAGCATACATAAAGACATCTCATCATAAATGTATTCAATCAAGATCTCTATAGTTAATCTAAAGAAATATGAATTTAACGGTAAGCCTTGGTGTAATCTAATTGTAAAAAGAAAATCACTAGTCAAATCCTTTTTTATCTAAACATAAGTAGTAGCTCTGTTATACATATCTTTAGGACTTATTTGGTTGGGGACAAAAAAAAATTCAAACTCCTCCAAAAATATTTCTATTAATATTTTATATTTATTTTACATTATATATAAATTTAAGTATTTAAAATTAATTTTACTTTGCATCCTACACAAATCTCAATTTTAAAAATTAATCTTATTTCACATCCCATACATACTTTAATAAAAAAAATTAATTTTATTTCACATTCAACACAATCCTTAATAATGAAATAACTTTATTTTATATCAAAACATTAAAATATACTCTATCCAAACGAAGTCATAACTTAAATATAAGCAATACAAACTCTTTCTTTTTAAAATTATCTAAAGAAATTTACCTAAGACTTTATTTTAAGCTTTTTCTAAATCGATAAAAACTAAATATAAATATTTCTGTCTCCCTTAAACTCATAAATAAATGAATAGCTTTCTATTTTACCTAGCATAAAACTAAACTGATTTTGTGATAGTCAATATTACGACGTAATCTATACGCAATTACCCTCTCATCTGCTTCTACTACTTTTCTATTCTTCATCGTCTATAAAGTTTTGCAAATTTCAGCTTTACTGATATGCTAGATGTAACAGAAATTTTTATTTATTTTGGAATGTTGAGTTCAATAAGATTAATCGTATTGTCACAACCTTTATTGAAAGGCTTTAGAAAGTAACTTACTTATCTATATTGAATATCTTCTTTCTTGAAAAGAACTTTTAATCTTAATGCTTAATGCATTTTACTAAAATAAAGTTCTTAATTTTTCTATATCTTGCTTTAGCAATCCTGTATATATATGTTTTTTGCCTTCTCTAGTATCAAGATTTTTATATAGATCCTTAAAAACTACATTCTTTGCATTAGAAACTGCTTTCTTGGTCTTTCATCGAGCTATTTTATATTTCTCCCAATTCTCTTTGCCCTTCCATTTAAACCAGTTTCTATAACAAGATTTCTTCTTATTAATCATTTTTCATACATTTTTTTCCTATACAATGCATCTTCATTATTTTGAGGCTTTTCTTTTTATTCTCCCAACACATCCATCTACACATTAAATATATAGTTAGTAACCGTGAATTACATAAGATCAATTTTCTCTCGATATCCCACTGCCTAAATTCCATAACTCTCTTAAAAATATATCTATTCTCATTTTTTAGATATCACCATCGAGTTTGAGTGCATTATTTTGGCTTATAATTCCTTCTCCAACTCTTTATCTTAAAATCTAAGATAATTAATCAATGTTAGATAATCAAACATTCAATTGGAATAACCTTACAATATTTATAATCCAAACTATCTCGTTCCTTATAAAAAAATAATCAGAGTTATTGAAGACACATTCTTGTACATAATAATATGCTCAACTTTTTTTTTGAATAAAACATTAGCAATCATGGAATCACAGGCAAAAATAAAATCTCTAAAATGATTTTACCTTCCTCATTAGTTTTCTCAAAACCATACCGACCATGAAAGTAATCAAATATTTCAACAACACTTCTAACATGCCCGTTCAGATCTCCTTTAATAAGCCCCTTTTCTTTTGAAGTATCCATTGTATTAACTCCTCCAAACCACTCCAAAATGTTTTTTTATACTTACTTTCAAATTTACTTGGGGGCATACAGAATTACAATGTTAATAGTTATTGCATTAATTACAACCTTTAAAGCGATAATTCTATCATTATTTCTCTTGACTTTAACTACACATCGTTCAAACGTTTATCTAAAATTACACCCACTTCATTCTTAGTTTTATCCTTTCTAAAGTACCAAAGTTTTAAATCTAAGCTATAAATTTCTTTTACTTTTTCTGCCACCTATTTTGTTTCTTGAAGACACAATGAATCACAATATCTACCAATTCTATTAATATGCTTGTCAGAATACCTATATTCCAAATTTCTAGTCTAATTCTAGTAACTTATGTTCTAGTATTTTGAACTAATTTCTTTATCCGCATTACTTTATGATGTGAAAATTCTTGCTTACTTATCACTATACTTGAGCGCCGATGTAGTGACTCTTGTACATTTCTCACTATATTGAAGTAACACTCTACGTCGCTTCGAGAGACGACTTAGCTTTAGCACAATTTTGTAAAAAATTCATGTCATTTTTGATTTGACAAGTTTTACGCTATCCTATGAAGCACCGATACTTCGCGGAGCCTAACGTATCCGTATCGTATCCGTATCGGATACCGATACTCCCCGATACTCCACCGATACATATTCGATACGCCACATGGCGTATCGATTTTTATTTTTAATTTTTAAAATCCGATACTTGCCTGATACTTGCCTGATACTTACCCAATACTTGCCCGATACTTTTCGATACTTTTAATTAAAGAAAAAAATGTTGAAACAATTGGTTTGGCCTACACGATAAAAAATAAAAAATATATTATACATAAAACACAACTCATGCATAGACTCAAATAATAAGATTGAGAGATATACTGAACTCACACAATTGCGATTACAAAATGCTTAATGCACGCTAGTATTTCGGCAATAGAAAAAGGATTTAGTATTTGCAAGAAACTGTATTATCTAATTTTTCTATATCAATCATACTATATTTACTTCTGTTAGACACCGATCACTTTCTTTTTATTTTAATCAAGCTCATATTATGAAAACGATAGAACTTTAATCTTTTTTATTTTGTTTATTTATTTAGTTAACACTAAGAGAGAGGAGAGCATATATCTACTTTAACTAGATTAGTATATATGAGTTTATGTCACATTATCTATGTTATTTTCAATTATATGTCATTTGCATTGAGCTAATTAATTTAAATCGGATTTAAATTCAAAAACTGAAACTAATTTACTGAAATAATATTTAAACCTTTCTCACTCACTTAGATAATCTGTGATAGGTTGAAAGTAATTAAATAAATTTAAAATATTATTTTTAATTTAAATTTTTTAAAACTCAATAGTTGTTGAAGGATATTTTTATTTTTGTAGTTCAATTGTCTACTATTTTTTTATAGTTCAATTGTCTAATATTTTTTTAGTGATATTAATAATGTTTAAAAAATATAATTAATTTAAAAAAAAATTAAAAGATATTTTTGAAAATTATAACAACAAAATGTAATAAGCTAGTATAATCTACCATAGATTTTATCTTAAATATGAGGATATGACGTATTATACATAAAAATATAACAGTCGCTATCCTGACGTCATCCGTCATCCTACTTTTTTTAAGTTTGGCGTATCGTCGTATCCGTATCGTATCGTATCTGTATCGTCGTATCGTACTCGTGCTTCATAGACGCTATCTATTGATTGCCCGACATAATACTCGACATTTCTCATCCAAAACTTTTGTGTTATTGCCATTATAAGATCCAGAAAAAGGATCAATTAAAGTAAATGTAATAGCGTACGAATATCAAATTTTTCTTTGCTGCTAGACTTTGCATGTGTGAAGCTCTATGCTTTCCTAATTGCCCGAACAAAGTGTCGCTATCTCACCGTTAATCGTAGAGTGACTTGAGTCTAACCAAAGGTTAATGTCTTTTACATATAAGCTTTCGAACCTACTAATCCAATATTTCTTTTTTATAATTAAATTATCCGGAAGTATCGGCCAAATATTAGGAAGTATCAAATAAGTATATCACATATGATGCAGGATAGATAAATGATGATGCAGTTTAAAAATCAGTAATCTTACAAAGCAAATTATTCACAAATTAATGCTAAATATTAGAGAATAATTTTGTAATTAATTAATCTCACAAAACCGATTCTTTTCAAAATTTTAAATAAATTAGATCAAAGATAATTGAAAAATTATCAATTCAAATTAGGGCGCAATCCGATTTTGAACAAATTAGAAGCGAGGAACAGGATTAAGGATCTCACAATATTTAACCAACAATAATTTAAATTCACTCAATAATGAAAGGTCGCACAGGTGGAACAAATTCGAGCAAATCACAAGCGAGCAGAAAAATCCAAATTATTCGACTTAACCAGGTCAAAGATCTTGTTGAAATTCGTACCTGAGTAAGAGAGTTCAGGGACCACCATGTAATTTCCCCAAAAATTTAGGGCTCGAGAAACTGGGGCGCAGGCACGCTTGGGTACTGGCACGCGGGTGTAGGCCAGCCGGCGGGCGCAGGCGGGCGCACGAGTGGAGCTGAGCGGGCGCGGGCGAGCGCGCGGAGCGCAGGTGGCGTGCAGGAGCACGCGCAGGCGCGCGCGGGCTTGGGTACGCGAGCGTTGCAGACGTGGGATCAGCGCGCGCAGGGCTGCGGGTAGGCAAGCTTAGGGCTACAGGTTGGCGGGCGTAGGGCGACTTGTCAGCGCACGCAGAACGGCGCGTGGGGCAGCAGACTGGGCGCGCTCGGCGTCGTCGAGCGGAGCTGTGTGCTCAGTCGACATAGTCGGCGCAGGCACGTCATCGGTGATGTGAAAACCTGATGACGTGATCACATCGAACCGGAGTCGGCGAGCTAGATCCAAGTACGCAAAAGAGCAGGCAGGGTGGACGAGGATGAGGTGAGGTGAATGCTGAGGGATGTAAAATGAATGAAATCGAACCCAGAGGGAGGAGCTGGGGCGGGTGGAGTTTAGAGATTTTCACCCAAGGCCCAAGTCCTTCCCTATCCAGGATATCAATTCATTCCAGAATCAAGTAATCCCAAAGGAAACACAAGTCAAATTCATTCAGCATTAAAAAAATAAGAGTAACAAGGAGGTGTTTATATAGACTTCCATACAAACTGACTCAATAAAAAAAATATAATGTAATAAATTCCTCACACAAACGAGAAAATACCAGATAACATGCCTAAAATAACAATCACAGAAATAAAAACAAATAATACAAAATAAATGCGAGAAATAAAATCATCCCAAAATGGAATCTCCAATCTTTCAGAATGAATGGAGATTTCCAATCCATTAAGTCAGCGATCCACAGCATCCATCTTTCCAAATCTGTCATAATAGTCAATCGATCCAGATTGAAGCAGCGTGGCCTGATCTTGGCCGTCAACGATAAACTCTGCCAGGAATGAATCGACGGTCGATCGTAGTGTCCCCACCAACTCCCTCCGGGTAGGAAAGACTCGACTCTGGCGAGTAGGGGTCTTCTCTGCTATGATATCTCTCTAGCAAATCTGGATCGAGTCTCTGCAACTCATCTCTAGTAATCCATGAATCCTCAGACGGAGGTAAACCCTTCCAATGAACCAAATAACGCTGGTATCCTCGATTTCTTGTGAAAATTATCTGATCATCAAGGATTTGTTCTATTTGCTTCTGTTTATAAGTGGATTTGGTTGGTGGACACTCGGGTAAGGGTTCACTCTCAATGGGTAATGATGGCTCAAACGGATCACTGGATATTACTGTTGGCTCCTTGTATGCCACCAAGTCTGAGATATTGAAGGTTGAACTGATACCATACTCTGGAGGTAAATCAACAACATACATGTTCGAACAAATTTTCTTTAAAATTCTAAAAGTACCAGCTCCGCGAGCTTGTAACTTCTTAACAGTTACAGATAGA
Source organism: Apostasia shenzhenica (assembly GCA_002786265.1). NCBI lineage: Eukaryota > Viridiplantae > Streptophyta > Magnoliopsida > Asparagales > Orchidaceae > Apostasia > Apostasia shenzhenica. Next base: position 904,224 of record KZ451998.1, read on the forward strand.
AACCGCTCGGGTTGAACTCGAATCATCACATAATCTCCTTCTGAAAATTCCTGCATTCTTTTGTGATAATCTGCTAATTTGTTTATAAGTGTCATTACTGACACTTATTTTTTTGCTATTTCTTTATGCAATTTTCTAACATGCTGTGCAAATGACTCAGCAGACTCAGATATCCTAGCATGCATAGGTCATTGAATGAGATCTACAGGAACTCTAGGTTTATAACCATACACAATTTCAAATAGACTCATGCCTAAAGACCTATTGACAGAATTATTGTATACAAACTTAGCACAAAGTAAGACAAGGTCCCAATTTCTTCCATTTTCTCCCACTTAACAACGAAGTAGGTTCCCTAAACTTCTATTAACTACTTCTGTTTGTCCATCTGTTTGAGAATGAAAGGTCGTGGAAAATTTAAGTTTCGTACCGAGGAGATGCCACAGAGTTTTCCAGAAATAACTGGTAAAATTTAGTGTCTCGATCAGACACCATTGACTTTGGCAACCCATGCAGTCTAACTACCTCATCGAAAAATAAGTGAGCGATCCTAGAGGCATCTGATGTTTTAGAACAAGAGAGAAAATGTGTCATCCTAGAAAATTGATCAACCACGACACAGATGGAATCGTGCTTATCAGCAGTCTTAGGTAATCTTAGAACAAAATCTATGCTAAGATCTTGCCAAGGACGATTAGGTACAGGTAGAGGCGTATAAAGTCCAGTGTTCTGTTTTTGTTATTTTGCCACAACACAAGTTCGACACTGACCAACTATATGCGTGACATCTCTCTTGAGGCTTGACTAATAAAATTGGGTCTCTACGGCCTCAATCGTCTTATTTCGGCCAATCCACCAGCGTGTAACTCCCAAACAAGAAAATCTCTAACGGATGTTCGTGGGAGACAAAGTCTGATACCACGAAAAAGGTAGCCATCTTGAATTAAGAAGTCAGTGAACTCTCTAGATTGTCCTTCCTTCACGGCGGCATAGATGACTCCACAACTTTGACGCTCATAGTGAACAGGAGTGAGACTCGAAGACTCAAGGCGTCCGCGACCTTATTCTCGATTCTTGCTTTATGCTTAAGTACAAAGGTGTACTCTTGTAAGAATTCGACCCACTTTGCGTGTCTTGAATTCAACTTCTTTTGTGAGTTCAAGTACCGCAAGGCTTCATGATCAGAGAATAAAAAGAATTTTTGGGGTAAGAGATAATGTCGCCAATACCTCAAGCTTGCACTACATCATAGAACTCTTTATCGTAAGTGGAGTACTTCTGCTTAGCCTCGTTCAACTTCTCACTAAAGAAGGCAACAAGGTGATTTTTCTGGGATAGTACACCACCGATGCCAACTCCAGAAGCATTGCACGAGACCTCAAAAACTTTCGAAAAGTCTGGAAGTCCCAAAACTGGAGCTTTTGTCATCCTAATCTTTATTTCTTCGAAAGATTTAGCAACAGCCTTCGTCCACTCGAACGACCCCTTTCAAATACAATCGGTAATCGGAGCTACGATGGTGCTAAATCTACGGATAAATCTACGATAGAAAGTCGCCAGTCTACGAAAGCTACGTATATCATGAATGCTCTGAGGAATTAGCCAACTGACTATTGCACATACATTTTCAGGATCAGCAGATACACCCTTAGATGATACTATGAAGCCTAGAAAGATAACTCGATCAGTCATAAATGCGCCTTTCTTTAAATTCGCATATAAGCTATCTTTCTTAAGGGCTTGACAGATCTGAGATAGGTGTATAACATGTTCCTTCCCTAGTCCTGCTATAGATCAAGATGTCATCAAAATAGACCACAACAAAATACAAATAAATGATCGCAGAACTTGGGTCATCAGCCTCATGAAGGTGCTAGGAGCGTTAGATAACCCAAAGGGCATCACCAACCACTCATATAAGCCATCCTTCGTCTTGAAGGTTGTCTTCCATTCATCCCCAGGACGAATTCGAACTTGATGATAGTCGCTCTTAAAATCAATTTTAGAAAAGACATTGGCTCCAACCATCATATCAAGCATATCATCCAGGCGAGGGATGGGAAAGCGATACTTGACTGTAATTTTGTTGATGGCGCGACTATCTACGCACATCTTCCACGATCCGTCTTTCTTCGGAGTCAGAAGTGCTGGAACAGCACAAGGGCTAAGGTTTCTCAAATGAACCCCTTCTGGAATAGTTCATCTACTTGCCGTTTTAACTCCGCATGTTCAGTGGGATTCAAGCGATAGTGTGGGAGATTTGGAAGCGTCGCTCCAAGCACGAGATCAATCGCGTGCTGTATAGCACGCATCAGGGGTAAGCAGTCAGGAAGATCTCCTGGGAACACATCAGCAAATTCCTTAAGTATAGGAACTGCTTCTGGTGGAGGTTCAACCGGATCACTCCCCTTCACTTCTTTAACAGCAACATCCCAAATTAAGAAGTTCTCATCTATTTCCTTCTCGAACTCTCGAGCGCTAATTAAGTGAATGTCTTTCTTCTTTGAGGCCTCTTTCGTACTTGAAATTTCTTTCTTACTAATGGTCTTAGGAGGAGGACCTATCACGATCTTGTCACCTTTATAGGTGAACACATAGGAATTAGATCGTCCTCGAAGAGTAACATCCAGATCATACAACCAAGGTCTACCCAAAATGAGGCTACCAACTTCCATTAGTAGGATGTCACACCAAACTTTGTCTTGATAAGAATTGAATTGAATCGGGACTAAGCATCGCTGTGTAACCTCCAAAGAAGAGACATTAATCCAGGAAACTTTATATGAATTGGGATGACTCTCGGGAATTAAACCAGCCCTAGACACAGTTGTGGTGACGATTACATTCACACAACTTCCACTGTCAATGATAATCTTACACACTTTTTCATTGATTCTTATGTAAGTGTGAAAAATAGAAGTTCTGCACCAATTACCACTTTCTTTGGGTTGAGTTAGAGCACATCTAACAACCCCTATTCTTGGATCACTATGAGAGTCAGACTCATAAGTAAATCCGACATATCCCAGAGTTTCATACTTGGAATCCTCAAATTCATCAATAAGTGCCTCATCAGTCACATAGGTGGGTGGGTCATCCTCATAGGCTGGAGAATCATCATCCTGCTCTATGATCATTGTCCTTGTAGGACATTCGGATGCCATGGACCGATTCTCTGTATAGATCGATTACCACCACTACGAGAGATTTCCTCGATAATAGTCTTGCCTTTGTCACTGGCAAGAGGCCGGCTAGTGGCCGGCGAATCATCAGCTGGCTTGGTCCTTGAGGGCGTAGTCCTTGTAGGAGCTACCATCGGGCGCGGATCAACTTTTATGTAGTATGATCGGCCTTTGATACCTCTCTAATCTTGGGCAACTTGATAAGCTTGATCAAGGGTTGGGATCTGTCTCAAAATAATTTCGTGTTGTATGTTGTTCCCAAGTCTAGATCGGAATCTAGAAAATGTGACTTCTGGATCTTCATGAACACCACATCGTATAAGGAATTCATTGAACTTCGCGATGTATTCAGCGACAGTCTTATCACCCTGAGTCAGCCTCTGCCATTGATCTGATAGGTGATGCTGATATGAGACAAGAACATATTTCTCTCTAAGTTTCACTTTAAGCTCATCCAACGATCCAATAGGTTCTTGTCGACCGTGTTGCAAGATTCGCTCAACATTATTTATGTAAAGCTTGGCTTGCGTAGTGAGCTTCATCTTCGCGAATCTAATCTTTCGATTTTTGTGACATGTACCATTCATAATAATGGTCCATGTTCGCTTCCCAATCTAAGTAAGCCTTTGGGTCTAGACGTCTATCAAAGGTATAGGCCTCTACTTTCACGTCACGCCAGTTATTTTCTTCTAACTCACGTGACACATTTGACAACCCATAGGGTTACGCTCTATTCTCCTAGGTCCATAATTTTGCCTAGGTTGTTCGATTTCACTTTCTTGATTATTTTGGCCCTCAAGTCGGACTATCCTACCATCCATACGATCCAATCTAGTGATAATCTCAATTAATGCTATTTAAAGTTTGGGATCCATACTACTAGTTGGTTTAGGGTCAAAAATGGAATACTCAGAATCAGAACGAGTGCGCATGCGTTAAAAACAAATATGATCTAATTCATGCAAATGCGAATATGCCCTAACCTGACCTAAAGCTCTGATACCAAATTTGATGCGGGACAAATGAATGATGATGCAGTTTAGAGATCAACAATCTCACAAAGCAAATTATTCACAAATTAATGCTAAATATCAGAGAATAATTTTGTAATGACTGAGAAATTAATTAATCCCGCAAAATCGATTCCTTTCAAAATTTTAAATAAATTAGATCGAAGGTAATTGAAAAAATTACCAATTCAGATTAGGGTGCAATCCAGTTTTTAACAAATCAGAAACGGAGAACAGGATTAAGGATCTCACAATATTTAACCAATAGTAATTTAAATTTACTCAATAATGAAAGGTCGCACAGGTGGAACAAAATCGAGCAAATCACAAGCGAGCAGAAAAATCCAAATTATTCGACTTAACCAGGTCAAAAGTTTTGTTAAAATTCGCACTTGAGTAAGAGCGTCCAGAGACCACCATGCAGTTGGGGCGCAGGCACGCTCGGGTGCGGGCAGGCAGGCGTGATCGGGCGCGCGGGTGGTCCTGGGGCGGGTGCGGGCAGGCGCAGGCAGCGCGCCTGCTTGGGAGCGTGAGCGCGCGCTGGCGTGGGTAAGCGTGCGTCACAAGCGTGATCGGCCCGCGCAGGGCTGCGGGTCGGTGCGCGCAGGGCTACTGGTCGGGGCGCACAGGGCTACTAGTAGGCGCGCACAGAACGACACGTCGGCGCGCGCAAGACGGCGCGTGGGGCAGCAGACTGGGCGCGCTCGACGGCGTCGAGCGGAGCTGTGTACTCACTCAACATAGCCGGCGCGGGCGCGTCGACGTAGTCGGCGCAGGAGCGTAGCCGGTGATGTGGAAACCTGAGGATGCGATCACATCGAACAGGAGTCGGCGAGCTAGATCCAAGAACGCAAACGAGCAGGCGGGGTGGACGAGAATGAGGTGAGGTGAATGCTGAGGGATGTAAGATGAATGAAATCGAACCCAAAGGGAGGAGCTGAAGCGAGTGAAGTTTAGGATTCTCACCCAAGGCCCAAGCCCTTCCCTATCTAGGATATCAATTAATTCCATCCCAAGGGAAACACAAGTCAAATTCATTCAGCATTAAAAAAAAAAGTAACAGGGAGGTGTTTATATAGACCTCCATACAAACTGACTCAATAAAAAAATACATAATATAATAAATTTCTCACATAAACGAGGAAATACCAGATAACATGCCTAAAATAATAATCACAGAAATAGAAACAAATAATACAAAATAAATGCGAGAAATAAAATCATCCCAAAATGGAATCTCCAATCAATCAGAATGAATGGGAGATTTCCAATCCATCAAGTCAGCGATCCGCAGCATCCATCTTTCAAAATCTGTCCTAATACTCAATCAATCCATATCGAAGCAGCGTGGCTTGATCTCGGCCGTCGACGGAAAACTCTGCCAGGAATGAATTAACGGTCAATCGTGGTGTCCCCACTAACATAACTATCAAATTTGAAAAAAATAAATAAAAAAATTGATGTCATGTGGCTTATCGAATACGTATCGGTGGATAATTAGGGAGTACTGATATTTGATACGAAAACGATACAGATACGTTAAACTCCATGATGTATTGATGCTTCATAGCTTATATCTTAATAAGGAGAAAAGTTGTCACAAGGTATATTACATATGTAATTCAAGTTTTAAACTCCTATATTTAGGTTTAACTAAATAATTTGCACTGTTTAAGATTCTAGAAGTAAATTGAGGATTTTTATTAGTATTCCTGTAATGCAGCAAAGCAGAACCTTGTGGTGGGGGCCGGGATCGACATTGAATTGAACGGTTAGGATGATGTCATATGCTGAATCAAAATTCAAATTTAAATTAATTAGAGTCATTGGAGATTTTCATATTAGCTTTATTTAGATTTAATTTGATTTGATTCAGAGCATATTTGAGAAATTTCAAGACTCACCATATTTGGAGCTGATTTTATTTGTAATAGAATTAGTTTCATATTTGCCATTTATTTGGTATTTTATTTTTCATATTTAATATTGTATTTTCAAATTTCTTCAAGGGATCTCTCTATATAAAGAGCTCGCCTTACATTGTAATAGAAGTAGCATTTGATGAATGAAATTATGTTTGAATTTTCTCAGAATCTAGATCTGGATTATGGGATTGATATTCGGGTGAAGGAAAGGGTAGGGTTAGCCTTTGATGAGAATCCTCAAACTAGCCTGGTTATTCACTTTTCAAAAAAAAACTCTCCTCTATTCGTTGCTCTTTCTCTCTCTCTCCAGATCATCTCTGAGTGCTTCCAGCACTTTGCGCACTCTCCCGCTTCTGAAGCTGACCTGCCTCCGAAGCTCGTTACCGCCTCATTCCCAACCTCTGACACGTGCCCACCTCTGCTGCACGCTGCTTTGCCAACCAGCGCGAGGTGACTGATCATTTTCTTCATCGCTCGGCTCTGTATTTTGCCCGAGAAACGTGCCACTTAAGCATGTTGACTCAAGCCGCCTGCCTCACCTGGATCGCTACTAATTGAGTTCTTTAGCTAAGGTATAATTTCTTTTTTGAACTAAATTAATCTGATTATTTGATTTTAATATAAAATTGTTCTCTTGGATTATTCATTTGGCTCTAATTGTACGACCCGACATTTATTTGAGTGATAATTACTGTTGGATTTAAGTGTAAAACATTTGTTCTAAATTCCTGAACCTCAGATCTAATTTATTGAATTTAAATTGACGCTCTAATCTAATTTGATAAATTCTTATTTATTAGACGATCCAGTTTAATTTTAATTTAAAAATATTTTTAATTTGCGGGATTTAAGAATCTTATTTATCATATAATTTATTTAAAAAATATTTTGTGCTTAATTAAAAATAATTTGTTAATTAATTTTACTGAATATAAATATAAAATATCATTTGCTTTTTTTTCGTCCCGTATCACAACGTTAAGTATGATGAAGACCACACAGATTACACAATATGCAAATATTGCAGTCTTACAGAAACTATCAACAAAACAAGGCTTCAACTAACAAGACAGCTGAGATACGAAAAATGCTAGTTTTAGTTACATTTTTTATGAGAATATTGTAAGTCACAGCACGAACATAGGGTACTAGAATAGAATACCGAATATAAGATTCTCCTTGTAGTGGCAGAATTATCATGAAGCAGCTTCATAACAACATATGGGTATGCAGCTTCGAATGTCTTGAAATTCTGGTCTGCTGCAACTGCCAAGCCTGATGATGATTAAAAACAACAGTGAGGAGACATAATAGCCAAACAACTGAGAGCAGAACAAAAAGACTAATCAATCAGTAGACATATTCATTGAAATTGCCTTCCCAAGAAGCCAGTGAGCGTAGGACCAGCGTGAAATATGGTGGCATGCGGAAATGATATTTAAGTGCTATGGACCAAATTTTGCCAAGAACCTGCAAAGTGTGAGCAACGCAAAAAGTAAATCATAAAAGTAAAATATGGCAGGATCAAGAACCCCATATCCTAATTACATAAAAAAAAATTTAGATTGAAAGAGAATAACCAAACATCTCACAACTTCCTTTCCATTGAACTTATCTAACGTGCAATAAACAACAGAGATTGAAACATAAATAGGCAGTAGAACTATTATATAAAACATAAGATGACATAACAAAAAAAAACATTATCAAGGCAGAAAAGATATTCCAGTTAAACTCTGATACCAATCTGAAAAAATTCCAGCTGCCTCAACTAGGTGACTTATCCTCCTACCTACAAAAGGATATCATATGTAGCAGCTCTTCATCAAATCATATATAGGTTTATACTTTGGCATTATTAACCATCTTAGGAACAAATATTTAATTGGATAACTGTATCTATCAACACAAATAGGTAGTTTAAATCCTCCTCTTCTAACAAAAAACAGGTGTATCATTGACCAAAGTCCTAAGATGAATACTAACAGTAAAAGACCTCCCATAGGACTGACTTGAGGCTAAAAGGCATGAAGAGATGATGCCATGCTAATATAAAATAAGGAGGGGGGAATGCAGGCCATAATGAATTTACAAAGGGAACATCATTGTGAGGTAAAGAGTTCTTTCAGATAAAAGCCGTCACATTCATGTGCCTCAATGTTTGAATATCAATAATGAATTTGAATAGTCCAACTTGACACAAACCATAGCCTAAATATTGTATCACCCGTTTTTACAATGATGCACTGTCTTCGTATAAGAAGAGTTCTTGACATTTTATTTGCTCAGTTCATTGCAAACAATGATTCAGTAGTGAGGTCAGGTCATAAATTCTTGATGCTCATCATGCCTTTATGTTTTATGAAAAAAATTGTAAGGTTTGCACGAAGGTAATTCCAAACAATTCATTGTTTCCCAGACACAGATAAGATTCACCTCAATGTATTCATAGTACTGAAACTACAAATAATCCAAATATTCAGTGGAGTTTAGGTGTATTTGGGTGGTTTATATTGCAGCAATGTGTTACTTTTTAGTGTGAGGAATGCATGAACCTTACAAATCCATGCTATTTGGTCCTTTGAGTTTCCCAAAGGGGAGCTTTAATTCTAGTCAGTATTCATTGAATGATCCTATGGATTCAATCTAAAGAGTTCCATCTTTTCAATTCCATTTGTTCTTATTCTACTTTCAACTAGATATAAAGATCAAATCATTACTTGCATTAATTTTATGGCAAGGTTTTGTTAAAACTGAAGGATTTTTAACATGGCAATCTAGATCTACTACTTCACTTTCTTTAATTAGTCTAGGAAAAGAGATTACTGATGTAAAAGCTTGCACTTTATATTCTACAAGAATTATAATGAGACCCAAAAGTTCTTTTTAAAAATTTTCAAAGAATTCATTGTATAATTAATGTTTCTCTGCAATAGTTGGCACGGTGCAGATTACTTTATCAGATATCATAGAAACAAAACCCACAATTCAATTTTGAATACAGTAGGAAATAATTTAGAGTATAAATTCAAACATTTCATTGTTCTTATTGATGTCTGAACCATAACAAAAATATCCTATGCATTATCTAAATTCACAGAGGCTCAGGTAACTTTGCATAGGTTAATCTAATTGAAAACTAAATGTCATCTAACATCAGAAACTCAAGTTAGAAAATATCCATCTAATCACATAATTTCAGGTCAAGATGTATGAAACTAAAAGGTAGATCATAAATATTGCAATATTTTGAAAAACAAAACAGAACAGAGATGATAGGCAATGTAGAGCAGTAGCAAACCAGACTAAATTTGAAGGCTGGAATTCCATTGCTGTAATCAACCACACCCAAGGTTTCAACCAAATCCTGATATACCAATCAAATGTCAAGTAAAGAATACAGTCGGTAAGTTTGCACAAACACATATATATCAATCAGCACAGTGTTTGAAATAAAGCATAGAGTGAATAATCATACAACAAAAATATCATTTCTAATCTGTCACTAGTTGAATTCTTTTTGAATAAGTCCCTTTCCAATTAGAATTCAATCAATATGGTTGGATGAATAGAATTTTTATTCGTTTTTCATTCATATAGTTCAAAGTGGCCACTTATTTCTTCTCTGCTAAATAACCCATGCGCTACCTTAATACCCACAATCATCCTTGTCTCCTTCCTTTAGAACATCTAAGGTCTAGAGTAGAATCTAAGAGAATAACATGACAAAAGAAAGAAGAAATGGACTATATATGTAAAGGACTCTAGTTGGAGTAGGCATGCATCACAAAAAGAGGGATACATTTTCGAAGAAGAGGGAGACGAAGTTAAAACAAATTGGGATAAAACTGAAATAGAGAAATAACCAACGTACAAATTGTTTTGCTCCAAAGACGGTCAATGCCTTTATCCTACATGTTTCAGCTAGAAATTATAAAGGATTTCCACTCCTATTCATAGGCCCATAGAAGTGTATTTTGGGAGTTCTTGAAATTACAAAATTCAAGTGCAATTATTTAAAATTAGAGAGGGAGACAGAGTTCAGGATGATGAGGAGTAACCAATTAAAACAGAGGAAGAGGAAAAGATAAAGGCTGTGTTTCCTTTTATGAGGCAAGGCCAAGAGCGACCCTCTATTGTGTTCTTCCTCGTGACTCTTGGGTTTCTAATTCGGGTTGAGATGGCCAAGTTCAAATATTATAGAACTAGAGCCTAACATGGATCGACCAAACTCAAGTCTAGCTCAAATTAGCCATTTCACAAACGTGGAAGGAACTTTTGCAAAAATTGAGATTTGAAGCATGCATCCCCTTGTGAAAAATCAAACTCACTCCATCGAGTCTATGATTTTGATGATGGTGCATTTTCTAGTCATCATTGCAGAAGTGGCTTTCATCCCTTCTGTTTCATGTGGGACTCATCAAGAATTTTTTGATTTTAATAATCTTTTTTATGAGTCTCACAATCAGCATGTACTAAAGTCACATGCATGCTTCTACATCTTGATATAGATCCTGTCAAGCCCACAGATTTAACAGTCTATCTTCTTTGGGCTCATTTGGTTCAAGCTTTTTTTTTTGGCCTAACACAAATGTTAACTATAAAAATCAACTTTATTTCATATCCAACATAAATACGAATATTAGAATTAAATTTATTTTATATTTTATATACTTTCAAATATTAAACTAAATTTCTTTCCCATTAAATCTATATTAAGCCATACAAGTAATATCATGATATTAAAATGTAGAGGAACCTTTTGGGAGAAAAACTGTAAGACCAAGGATGAGAACTTCGTAGTTAAGTGTTCTTAAGTTGAAGCAATGCTAAGATGGATGGCCTTCTTCTTAAAGCCAAAGTGAACAGTATATTTGGGTCACGGGATTTTACAAATTGAGTATTGAAAAGGGAATCATACAACCCTAAGAGGAACTATGCCACAAGGAACTCCTTTAGTAGTTATTTGGTGATCCTACAATCAACAGTAGAAGACTAATAAATACACAACACATCCTACTATCCTTTAAGATCAGTAACATTTATTTGATTACATTGCAGAGCTATCCTTCCTAGGTTCAAACCATTCCTATTTTATAATCATTAGTTTCATTATTGCCTCTCGTTCTGAATTTACACTGACGAAATCTAGTTCAACATCCATAATTCTTACTTAAACGAAGTAGCCAACTGAAGGGAACATAAATTTAATTGAAGCTTTTCCAGAAAATTTCTGTGAAGGTCTTAAATTCAAACTTGCATCACAAAAACCAACAGAAGAAAGCAAAATTCATCACAAACAATGATTAGGAAGGTACATGCATTCTTCATAAGAGGCATAAACTTGAATAACCAAGTTAATTGTGAAATAGGTATGGAATAAGGTCATCTCCATATAAACCTTCAATATATGAAGGATGCATGGAAATCCATGCCCACAAAAAAAGTAGCAAAATAATTATTTTCTACAGAACTTCAAAGGAATCTTGTTTCCTTGTAACCCATAAAAATAAAAGAGAAAGCAAACCAATGAAATTGTTTTAATCCTAGCTGACATCCATTGTTATCAAATCTAGCCTATGAACCCAGTTTAGGCATATCTGAAAAACTAAAAAATGTGCAAAACAGATTGGAATGTTTTTTAAGCAGAGGAATATTTTATGTACTTCATTAAATGAATGAAATACTTAAATATAGTTCTCATACTTAGGTTCAGTATTTCTTCAAGCTTTACAAGAGAAATACTTGTGCTTCATCTCGTAAGAATTTCCAGTCATCTGCACTCAAGCATAATAGTCGATGTTTGTTTAAGAAAGACAATACGTACCTTAACCATGAGTGAGAGAGAATCTAAGTACATAAAACTAAAGGGAGGGTTAGGAGGGAGCACCTTTCTCACATGATAGAGATTTGTGTTTGGCCTTACAACATCCATTAGAGTCAGATCATATACAAGAGCTCCCCAATCCCCATTTACGATGTGGATTATGGATGCAAGCATAGCAGTTTGATGCTCTTTTTTCATCCGGCAAAGAAGTCCAAAATCCATAAACCTGAAATTGAATGTCAAAAAAGGAAAAGATTAGAAATTATATCATCTGACAACATTAACAATTAAATTTCAGTAGATACGAAAATGTCAAATGACTAGAAATGCCAATTTAGAACTAATAGAAGACTTTACTCAAATGACAAGACAAAAACTATTTCTCACCCAATGCGACCATCTTTTGTATAGAACAAGTTTCCAGGATGCGGATCAGCGTGCAATAACCCTGATTCAAGGAGTTGAACTAACGTTGCTTCAACTCCTTTATTAACCTTCAATTCACAAACACATGAAGCATCAGGATTATTTGATAAAGTGAAACAATCAAACATTAATGAATAGAACATGAAGAATTATAACAAATTAAAAGCAATCTTAAGTCGGTAAGCTAATTCAGGACCAAATCCATGTAAAAGTTTGATTAGAAATACATTGGCATAGTACTTCAATTAACTAATTCATTGTAAAACTTATGTAGAATAAATTTGGTATCGTCAAGATATGACAATAGGACATAAGAATATGATAGGACATCACACGCTGGCACAACAACTTCTAAAGTTATAGGAAACAAACATGGCAAGACACACCAAATAATATAATAATTAAATAATAAATAGGGTAAATATCATTGAGGTCCTTAAGATTAGGGGTTAAGATCATGTAGGTCCACCTTTTCAAAAATCCTTCAATAAGGTCCTTGAACTTTTAAAATATTTCATTTTGGGTCCAATTAAAAAACTAACAAAAGATTATAAAATGACTATTATACCCTTCAGTCTATCTCTTCCTTCTTCCCCTCTCCCACTAAAGTTGGTTGCGCCGGCCGACAAGCACTGCCATCAGCAGCGTACAGCCGTGGCCATGGTCGGGTGCAAAAGCTATGGTTATGAACCCTCCGTGCAATGGCAGTAGCGTGCGTAGCCCCAGTGCACAAAGGTCATCACGCGCAGGCCCCTAGTGCTAGGGGGCACTCCAACCCTACCCACCTCGTCATGGCCCCATGCCATCGATCGCCAAAACCAACATGCAAATTTATTGCCCACGCAAGCTAAACTTGCACGGCTAGCGGCAACTCCCCTGGCATCGCATTTAGAGAAGGGACGGAAGAGAGGGTTATTAAAATATTTATTTTAAAAATAAATTCTATTTATGGGATGACAAAAGGCAAAGAAATCCATTAAAAGGACCTGATTAAAAATTTATGTTGACCCCATGAACCATATTGAGAATGATATCGAGACTAAAAAACCTTGTTAAAGAATTTTTTAAATCATGGACCTGTATGATATTATCCGCTAACCTCAAAAACTTAAATGATATTTATCATAATAAACATATATGTGATGGTATAATTTACCATATCTTTAGCTCAATATTATGAAAGTACTTAGGAAGCATTAACATGACACGGGAATATGTGGATATAGCATGATACAATATGCTAGGATGTACAAAGTTGTCTGTGCTTCCTTTGTGTTTGGTCTTTATAGGGACTAAAGAAGGAATCAATGTCACATCTCACTCTCCCTCATAGTTAACTAGACAAGCCATGATTTAACCTTTTTACATTTTCCACAGACATCATTGGATAAGAAAAACATGAAAATTTTGTAGTGCAAGTCCACACATCCTTTTACAACTAGTTTTGGAAAGGACCAAGCAACATTTTTCCTACATTTACTAATAATTGTGGAAGACCTTCAATCACAACATGGGCACAACTACAACAATACCTGACATGTAACAAGATTTAATTAATTAGATATAATTCCCTTCTAAACTCCTACTAACTGACTATTTCATGGCATTGGAATAACATAGACATGCACATGAATAATGATCTAGGATTCCTATGATGCATGTTCCTAATGACCCTATCCACAAGCTTCTACACGTTTACTGCTGGTGCACACAGAGAACAAAATAATTCAGGTGGATTTGTTCCAACTTAAAAGAACAAGGCTCCAGAAGAAAAATTCTAGTGATCACTTGTGTCAAGGTGATAACCCATTAAGATCTAACTATGGTTTTCAATGCTGTGTCCATGTAAAATTTATCAGAAAACCAGAATTTATAGGGCATCAAATATGTGCTGCCATTATATCTAGCTGGTACCTGAAGTATGATATCCTGAAATTTTATTTGAAATTAAAAGAAATTGAAGTATACTTTGATTTTAGGTTTAAAAGTTAAAGCTGATTTGAGCTGAAAATGAAGGATTTTGGACCTGAAAATAATATTTTTTCGATCTAATTATAAGAAGTTAAAAACAGAGGGATTAAATTGCAATTGTTCCATTAATCAGATTGGATCAGCGGAGGAACCGCCTTTCTACGCTTCTTCCGCATGTCGCCGCGCCAGGTGAGAGAAAGGGAATTTCCCCTCTCTCACCCTCTCAGTTTCGCACGCCCGCGCCTCTCCGTTCCGCCGTTTCGCCGTTCCACCCAGTCCAACGGAAGAAGAAGAAGAAGAGGAAAGCTAGGGGATTTTCAAGTTTGTATAAAGCTTAATTGGTAGTAATTCTGTCCCTAAAGTTAATTTTGATACATCATTGCTTGTGAAAACGGATGAATGTTGTGAAGCTTTAGGAATTATGTTATCATGTCTCGTATTCTTTTATTTGCATAAGAAGAAATAAAGGAGGGATTTCAGGTCTAGCCAAAACAGTAAATCGGTAGGCGTTGATTTAATATTGTATTGTGAATATAATTTAATGTTTCAAGATTACAGAAAAATTATGATATTGTGGAGAATGGATTAATTTGGTGGAATTTTGTGATCAATCCTCTGTTTGCTTTTTATTGATGTTTTGATCTATTAAGTGGGTTTTGCATTACAGAAGAATTTTAGTAGACGTGTCTATATGGAATTATGTTATTATGCCATGTATGCTGTGTATGCTGTTATTTGAGTAAGTGAATGGATGAGAAATGCTTGTCTGTGAAGTAAGGTACTAATGGATTTTTGTATATCAAGAACCGATGAGGGCAGAGAATTTCCTATATATATGTTATTTCGATGAGGGCGGGGAGTGTACGCCGGGTGATGTCCTACGAAAAAGGAATCATTGATGCAAAGTGCGGCTCCTGTCAAGGCTTGTAGAATAACAAGCTGTAGGAACTTTTGTCAGGCTTCTAAATGAAAGAGTATGGAAATAATAGATACACGTCACTAAACAGAATATTATTATGTTGTGACGAAATTTAGTGTGTTCAATGATAAGATAAATTATGATAAGTATTATGGATATTACATTTAATATTATGCTGTCAAGATTTATGATATAGTATGTAAATGTTATTATTAAGTAATGAGATGATATTTGCATTCATGATTTAAAGGCGATAATGAGTAAAGCAGGTTTCTCACAAGCGATCACACATGCCAGCTCGAGCTTGATTTGGCGCGACGGCGTCCAAGGCCCTTTTGGGCTGATGAGAAATGATTGTGGCATTTGAGGTGATTGGTTGAGAAACCTGAGGCTCAGAGATATAATAATAATGAGTAAATATAATTATGATATTGATATTAAAAGATAATATTTTTAAGAATATCTTGCATATTGGACTTGTTGTAATAGAGATTGATTTTATTTTTGATTTGATTCTAATACATGAGATGTATTCAATCAGTATGTAGTGTTGAATTGATCATTGCTATTTTGAGATATTGTTTTATCTACTGGGTTTGTATTAACAGACTCTTACCATTTTTTGTGGCAGGTGTGGTACTAGAAGAATCACGGGACAAGGGAAGAGAAGTAAAAGGTAATTTTGTGATAGAGCTGTGATATTTAGGAATTTCGATTGAGGTTTGTGTAAAAAAAAAAAGAATATTACTTTCTGGAGTCCGGGAATCCGGGACGTCACATGAAGTGACTGAATATCAAAGACATGTATAAACAGTGTGGAGACAGGAATCCAAACATATCCATTAATCAATCAGAAGCCAGAAAAACAATAATTGAAAGTGCTGCACTTGACTATTACCTACAGACCTGAGTGAAATACAAACGTATAAATTTACTTACGATATGCCAATCAAATCAAGTTGCTGACATTATAAGATACAAATAAAATGCAACTGTGGCTTAATTCAATCATTAGTTCATCAAGAAGTTCATCAGCAATTGCAAAGAGATTGAGAGTATTTGTAGCAATGCAAATGTATTATCCATCCAGCATCAAGAAGTTCATCAGCAATGGATTCTGTTTTCCATGGTCATTGACGTCATCAATGCATCATATGCTTTTCTCTGGAGTCACCAAGTCACACTTCAACATGACACCCATGTTTACTGCAAACAAGGGACTAGTTGAATGAACATGATTCAGAAGTCATCACTGGTGTAGAGAATCACATCAAAGAACACAACTCCCAAGACTAGGAATTCGTTCAAATTATTCCCACAGCTAACTTAATCAGAGAAAAAGAGAAGAAAATGTTTCAAGAAAAGAAGGAAACGGAAAACAAGATTCAAAACAACAATATCTTTGTTGGAAGTTTGCTGTGCAGATAAAGTTATTCTTAACTAAGTCTCCGATGAAAGAGGGATTTTAATGCTTAATGATTCTAGTAATTCTCTTGGAGTAAGTTATTAATTTGAAGATAGCCGGGATGGCTAGTATGCACAGTGATGCACTCCCAGACGAAATGCATGGTACCATACGAATGCATAAACACCATGCAAAAAATAGTAAAAAAATCTTCATAGATAACAACCTAAAATACCTTTATAAATGTTCATGCTAGAGGAGCTTAGATAACCAAAAGGGCAACATTAAACGACTTATAATAACATACCAGATCAAGCAAACACCTTTTTGCCTCCAACTGCAGAACCTTCGTGTGTTTGTTCTCCCCATGACTTAATCCTCTTGATTGTAAGAGCAGGTGGTTAGGATTTTCACCAACCATCCACTCCATTGTCAAGACTTTTTTCGTGGATAAATGTCTATGGACCCTTGGAACCAACATGAACGAGTACCGCGAGTGAGCTTCCTGTAAGGATACATTTCACAAGCATATATGATTAATTAATTAATTAATCTAAAAATAATAATTCAAGCTTCAACATGTCAGAAAAACTATTGAAAGGAAACAAAACGTAAATATGTTTAATTACCAAGAATTCAGAAGCATTTGCTGCTTCGATTCTGTAATCCAGCTCACCAACTAAACCTTTACCAAGCTCATCAGCATAAAGGGAAAGGTCATTCTTCCTTTTAGCTACAATTCTTAGAATATTGAGCTGAAATGGTAAAATTGTGTAGTAAATATTAGAACAATGCATGATTGGTAAATATTAGAGAACGTAGATTTCATTATTTTGTAACAAAAACCTTCAATTAATACAGAATGATTAGATATATGCAGGTAAACAATATAAATGCAAACATCAGACATAGAAGCAAAACACTATATGTCTATGAATTTGGTAAATGTGTACGAAAGATCCTACCTTTTTATGGACTAATATATAATCAGACCAATTTTTGAAATATAAAATCCACATATTAAAGGGTTTTCACACATCAATGGTCACCTACTAAGTGAGATGGGTTTATCATTATTGTTTCAGCAAAAATATATGAATAGATTTCAATATATTAAACATTTTACTATTTTAAACATTATTTACTTTGCATCAAATTTTTCAAGTTGCAAAAGATTCAATTTCAGCATAGCATGTAACCATAGAATCTAAGTTGTAAGCTCATCATACAATGTAATCTATTGAGGTGCCTTTTGATGCTTTTTCCAAAGTAGATTTACCTTGAGAAGCCTGACGATGCTTGAAGTACCTTATGCAATACCTAGTCCATCGTAAGCAGTCCACTATATCCAAAATTAGCTCCTCTGATATTAGGTTTAGCAAGTAGTTCAGATGTCTAGTTTACTGTTAGATAAATGATTGGGAAGTGCAGGATTTTGTTTTGAGCTAGTTATTTCTTCTATAAATACCTCCTCAATAGTTTGCTTTTGGATTCTACTGCAAGTGCTTACATTACTGAGATTTCAGTTGAAGCTTCCCATTTTTCAGTTTGCAATTTCATGTTTAAGCCATCTCCAATCCTGCAAACATATAAATTTCATTATTTAATCATTATAGACTTTGAAATATGACTGGTCTGTTCCCAAATAAGTCTACTTCCTCTTTGACCAAAGTCATGTATAGCTTGGAAAGAACTTATCTAGCTTTTGAAACTAGAACTTATCTAGCTTTGCAAGGGTGGTTACAAGGCCTGCTTGTTCCTTGGATAAAAAGACTAATGAATTTCAAAAAGAATACTAATGAATTTTGCCTACAAAGATTTGCAAAGACCACCACAGTGGTAGGAGATTGGTGAATAAATGTAGAGAAAAAACATTGAATAAATATAGATTGGTTTCATGCTCTCCAGCTTATATACTACATTTCTGTTTACTCGATTGGTCTCACTCTTAATAGGCTCTGTTGCTTATTTACTTTATCATCAATGCATTATACCTTCTTGTTCTGGCATTGGAAGGCTGGATCAAAGGGTTTTAAAAGGTTTTCAACACAACTCAAATAAGTCTCCCAACCCCTTGCATTCTTTCATACTAATTCACGACCTGACCATCAAACAGACTTTATCTACAGTTCCAGCGAACATGTCGCTTTACATTTCCACATCTGCTCCATGTGCTGAACTTTATGGAATTGATATTTCTGGTAGTTATTTCTGCTTGCATATTCAAGACATCTAGCCATTTTATAACTGGAAAACTGAGCTTCAGCTTTGGGAGAAATAGCATAGCAATAGTTGAACAGCATAATTGTTTTTTGTGTAAATTCGAATTTTTTCAAACAGTCTCATGGCAGGGACACCATTGATTCAGGACACCGATTCATCAAAGATGTCGTTTGTCACTGACAACTGAGATTTGATCACGTTGATTCAATTTGGTTTTCATGGTTAGCGACAGATTGGGAAAGATGGATCAGTGGATTGTTGACGTGATTGATTAAGTATCCCCATATTTTGTTGATTGCGTTGATGGATATTCAATTTTGCGATTATTTTTCTAGTATTATTATGTCAATTTTTTTCTTTTCTAGAGTACGTGCACAAATTATAGAATGTAATTTTTTAATTGTTCCCTTTATCATGACATAAAAGAGGTCTAAATAAGCACCGATCGATTATGATAATGTAGAATGAAATAACCTGCCCTTTTCCTTGGAATTGTCAAACTCTAAAATAAAATGATATTTCGAATAAGGAAGAGCTTAGGCCTTAAGTAAAAATTCCTAAACTCCACCTACTAAAGCTTGCCTCCTCTTTGGATCGATTACTCTTTCACCTTTTTCAATCTACTTATCTATCACTTTCAGTCTCATCATTAATCTCCCCCCAAACACCACAACAGTGCCCAACGTCGTCCACCATGCTCGAAGAAGAGACCTTCATTGTCCCATTGTGTAAAGCTCCTTAGCACATCCTCCTACCCGAATCACTCCACCATCATTGTCGTTGTCGTCAACATCCCAAATGTTTCCACTCCATACCATGAAACGCCAACCCGCAGTACAGCTCTAGCCTCAACCACGCCTTTTGATCACCCCGCAATGTGATCGGTGTGCACCTGAGTGACACGAGCTTATTGATCAATGCCACCCTATCTCCGCCTAACTGCACCGCATCCGCACTACACTACGTATGCGCACTTCACCTGACTAAGGACACAGGGCACTATTGTCCAAAGCCACACAGCGTCAAACAACTCCTGGGTTATAATCAGTTTCAACTTCCAGTATATAATGGGTTGATTTCATGTAAATTGTTTTAGGTATCAATTCCACCAAATCAATTAACCTGATTAATTGATTTCAACTAGACATTACTATTAGTTTGGATCTTGCTCGAGATTACACCATTATGTGAACTCATATTAATGAGAGTAAGCAAATCACTGTTGGTTATTGTAGTGAGAATTAATTCATGTTCAATTGTTTTCGACATAATGAAAATAGAATCTTACCCTAAATTTAGTGGTCACTACAAAATTAATTCCTGAATTTATGTTGATTTAAGAAAAAAGAACAACCTGCTATTCAAACTAGGTGATCTTCTTACTTATATTTTTCATGTGTCCAACATTATATTTGGTATCTAAGCTTTAGGTTAGGTTGACAAATATTTACATTTGCATTCATTTAGATCATATTAAGTTTCTTGTATGTTTGCCTGCTCTAATTCCAAATATCATATCTCCCAGCCCAAACAACATTCTTAAATGGATTCTAAACTCGACAAAGCATTAGTAGATCTTATAATCACGATAGACTACATGGACGAGAAGGTTGGTCATATGAATGGGAGGATTCTGATATGTGAGATCGAGCTAGAACAACCTAGGCATAACCCTGGATTTAGAAGAACTGAACATTATCATATGGGTTGTTACATAAGTGAACCATGTGACCTAGATGAGAATAACTAGCATAACATGCAGGTAAAAACCCCAAATTTTCACGGTCGACTTGATTTGAATGCTGAATTAGGCTAAGAGGCTGACATAGACCACTATTATAAATGACACATGCTTGGGCAACCGAAAGCTTTGGTTCTCAAAAATAAAGCTTATAATGCAAGCCAAGTTCAATATCAATAATGTTCATATCTTATAGCATGGTCCACAAGAGTTAATCGGATTGTGGGATAAACTTAAAACAAAACTCAGGGAGAAGTACGTCCCCATCATGTACCAACATCGTCTACTAGATTAGTAGCTAAGACTGGCACAAGACAACAGAACTATCATTGTTATATCACAAAATTCAATGAATTCTTGATGTGATCTCAAGTTTGTGTTATCTAGATCCAGAGACAAACTTCGAGAGGAAATGCAACGAGAGATTTTCCAACGAGATGCTCCAACGCTTGGGAGAACCTAACAGGCAGTCCAAGAGGTTGAGAGGTTTTTAAGGCTAGTTGTGTTCCATGGTCAACCCTTGACCAACTGCTACCTCAACATGAACTGCACCAGAGCAAAATCCACTGATAGTCGATTGTCCCAACTTACCCAAAAGAAAGATGAATCTTCGAGGGTGTGCGTGGATAATCGACCAATTAACAAAATAACAATCAAACATCGCTTTCCCTTACCTTTTCTTGTTGATATGAAAGATATGATGGTAAGAGCTACTATTATCTTCTCAAAAATCGATCTCAAGGGTGGGAACTAGTGCAAATTCATCAAGGAATGAATGGAAGACGACCTTGAAGACAAAATATAGTCTCTATGAGTAGTTGGTTAGGTTCTTTGGAACATCCAATGCTCATAGCACCTTCATGAGACTGATGACTCAAGTTCTGTGCTTATTAATTAGCATCTTCAATGTGGTATATTTTGATGACATTCTGATCTATAATAAGACTATGGATGATCACCTTCTAAACATTTCACAAATTTGTTAAGGCTTAAGGAATGATAAGTTGTATGCAAATCTAAAGAAATCACATTCATGGTTGGTCAGGTATTCTTGTCGTGCTTTTATTGTCCCTTCTTAAGGGTGCATCCACAGACCCTACGAATGTGAGTACTATGTAACAGTTCCCAAAACATCCATAAACTATATAGTTTCCATGGGTTAGCTTATTAGTGGGTTTACTACCATCGTAGCTCTGATTACTAATAGTATAAGGGTTCATTCAAGTAAACGAAGGTTGCTGCTAGAGCCTTCAATAAGATGAAACTTAAGATGACTGAAACCCCTGTCTTGAGAGTTCTGGACTTTTGAAAGTCTATGAGGTCTTATGTGATGCACTAAGAAGCACAGACACTTCTAAGAAGTAGCCGTGGCGGTGTCGGACACGTGTCGGACACGGACACGCCACGGACACGGCGGGACACGTGTCGGACACGGCGGGACACGTGTCCAATTATTTTAATTTAAAAAAAAAAATTAGGACACGGCTGGACACTTCTAGGACACGGCTGGACACTTCTAGGACACGGCTGGACACTTCTAGGACACGGCTGGACACTTTTAGGACACTTGCAAGACACTTGGACACGGCTCAATTATTAATTAATTAAATTTTAATAAAAAGTAAAATTAATTTTTCCAAAAAACCGGTTCGAATGTTTTGCCCTAGGTTTTCCGCGTGCGTCCTCCCTCTCTCCGTCGCGGTCATCTCACAATCGCTCTCTTTTTTTTTTTTTCCTTTATTCATTGTTTTTGTCTCGTCCTCCTTCTCCTTCACCTTCTTCACTTTCTTCTTCTCTTCCATGTTTTTAAATTTTTTTGTCATATCATTATTAATTTAATATATAATTAATTTCTATGAACTTATAGTTATTTATTTTTGTTAATCTATACGTAGATGAATACAGAAACAATATCATCACAAGAATCACAATCTTCTTTTGATGACACCACCCTATTATGGAAGTATGTTATCAAAATGGATATGGTTGGAGACAAGGGTGTCGAAACTCTTCATAATGAATATTATAGTTTTCATATTTGATTAGTCCTGTTAAATGCATTTAACTTTTTATAATTTTGCTATCACATATATTTGATCAATTTATAGTTTCTTTTATTTTTATTAAAATTTTAGAAAATAAATAATTTTATTTGTTTTACGTGTCCTAGAAGTGTCGTGTCTTATTTTTTTTTAAATTGACGTATCCCCGTGTCCGTGTCGTGTCCCGTGTCCGTGTCGTGTCCGTGCTTCTTAGGTGATGCATTTAAAATAAGCATGGTGATATTCTATCTCAACAAAATAACTATGTTGCATTCATAGGCCTTGTTTGGTTCGTGCCCTCAAAACACACCAATCAATATTTCATTATTCGTTTCAAATCCAACACAAATTTTAATATAAAAATAACTTTAATTCAAATCTCAACTACAAAATTCAATTTTATTTGACACTATTGTTATATTTCAATAAAAATACTTATTTTATTTCATATGTTACATAACTCTCAACATCAAAATAATGGCAAAGATCAATCTGATCCCTGAGTTGAAGGGAAATATCACATAGGTCCATGATTTTGAAAATATTTTATTTAGATCCTTGAGTTTTTTAATTATAAAAATCCCGGCCCATCTATTAAAATGTTAACAGTATAAACATAAAACTACTTTTTTAACCAGATCTCTATTCTTCTTTCTTTCTCACGACCAAGCTGGAAAGAGAAAAAAAAGAGAAGTGTAAGAAGATAGATATATATGTAATTTCATTAGTTAAAAATTATATTTCCATCACCTTCTAACAGAAAGATAAAGGAATTCAGAAAAGGACCTAAGTGAAGCGTATATGTCAAGCTCAAGGATCCAGTTGAAAGTGTTTTTGAAACTCAAAGACTTAAATGAAAGATTTTCAAAATTGTGGACTTGCATGATACTACCCCTGTAATTGTAGGCACTTGGATAATATTTATCGAGTCCTGAATAAGAAACGAGGAGAGTTGAACTAATCAGTCGACAACCAGCATAAAATTTGTTGAATCAAATATGACAAATTATTTAAGAAATTACGCTAAAGCTAAGACATTCCCCAAAAGTGAAGCACCACATTACCTGAATGTAGTGAGAAATATGCAAGGGCCGCTAAATCGCAGCCCGAGTGTATTGATAAGTGAGTAAAGATTCCAACATCACAGATGAATGGGGTAACGATTCTAATTCAAGATACTATAACACAAGCTACTAATATTAGATTAAGAACTTTGATTATAAACACTCTTACAAACAAGTTAATGAAATTAATAGATATTATGATTCATAGCAATATTAATATTTTGTACCTCTAGGAAACAAAATGAGTGGGAGAGGAGGCAAAAAAATATTATAATTTAAGTTTTAAATTTTAAAACTTTAGTAAGAATAAAAATAAGAATGGTGTGAGTATGATTTTGAATAAGAATTTGAAAAAATTATGTAGTAAAGTCAAAAGAAATTGAGAAAGAATTGTAGTTTAAAAATTATAATTAATAGAATGACTATTAATATTGTAAGTATGTATGCTCTTCAAGTAAGTTTGAGACTCGTATAAACGAAAAATTTTTAAAATGAATTGGAAGAGTTATGCCTTAGAAGAAAAATAATATTTATCGAAGAAGATCTAGACAGATATGTTGGAAGTGTTACTGAGAAATTAAATAACACCTATAATGGATATAATTTTTGGGAGACTAACAAAAATAGTAAAATTATTTTAAAACTTTTCTTACTTTACGAATTCATTATTGCTAATACAAGATTCAAGAAAAGAGATGGGCATATTATCACTTATAAGAATGGGCATTTAAGAATAAAAATGATTATAAGAAACTGTGATCGCCTAGAGTGTAAAAATTGTAAAATCATTTTAAGTGAATGTTTGACTACTCAATATCAATTAATGTTCTTAGATTTCAAGCTAAACAGTTGAAGAAGAAATAATAAGCCGAAATAGTGCCCCCAAACTCGGTAGAGGTATATAAACAATGAGAATAGATGTACCTTTAAAACGCATGTTCTAGCACTTCGGTAGGGGCAGTGGGATATCAAAGGAGTAACTAATCTTATGTGGTCAATGATTGCTAATTATATTCGCAAGGTGGCAAAAAGTATGTTGAGAGAATCCAAATGAAAGGCTGTAAATAATGATGCTGGGTGATGAAAAAATGTACACAAAAATTATTGTAAATTGGTTTAAATGCAAGAACAAAAAAAATTGAGAGAAGTATAAAGTAGTTCAACGAGAGTCCAAAAAGTAGTTTGTGATGCAAAGAATGTGACTTTTAAAGATGAATAGAAGAAATTTAACACAAAAAGGAGAAAACATATATACAAGATTGCCAATGCAAGATAAAAAAATAAAATATTTGATTTAAGTAAAATGCATTAACGATGAAAATCACAAAGTACTTTTTAAAAATGAAGACATAATATAAATGAATTACTTTCAAAAGTATTTCAATGAAAAGTGTGACAATGCAATTGATCTTACTGAACTCAGCATTTAACAAAAAAAGTAAAATTTATTCTTATATTTTTTGTATTAGTAAAGCGAAAATTTAAGGTACTTTAAAGAAAATGAAGTATAAAAAAATAATAGGATCACGTGACATTTCAACAGATATTTTAAAAAGTATGAAAGATGAGAGTTTCTTGGCTTACTAGATCATTTAATATAATTTCATATATTAAAAAAAATTAAATAAATACAAAAATAGTACATTAATACTTATTTATAAGAATAAAAAAAAATATACAAAATTGTGCTAACTATAGAAGCATTAAATTGATGAGTTATATGTTAACATATTGATAAAGAGTGATTGAGCTTAGATTATGTAATCATACTAGGGTCTCACCGAACAAAATTAATATTATTCTAAATAAATCAACTATAAAAGCTTTTTATTTATTGAGCGATTTAATGAAAAAATTTAAGGAGATAAAAGGAAGATCTATATTTGATTTTATCCATCTAGAAAATGCTTATGATAAAATCGCAAGAGAAGTACCGCATCTTCATACAATAAAACTATTTTGTATTTTATATCATACACAAATTTAAATAAAAAAAATAAACTTTATTTAATGTACCACACAATTTTGACATTAAAATTAACTTCATTTCACATCCTATGCATATTTCAATAAAAATATTAACATTATCGAGTTGCAAAAAAAAAAAGTTTTGGGAAAAAATTAATGTTATTTCACATTTAATACAATTCTTAATAATAAAATAATTTTATTTCATATCACGATAAAAAAATAATATTTTCTAGCACTAAAATATTAAAACGTTCTAAAACAACACTAACCAACTAAGGTCATAATATCCTAGAGTAACTTTTCTACCCGCATCTACCCATGATATGGAAACTCTAACTCATTTATCACTATAATCAAGTGCCGATGTAGCGACCCTTGCACATTTTTTACGACATTCAAGCAATGTAGCTTGTCAATTCCAACAAACGCCCTGGATTTATGCCTAACATTCAAATTTAATTGAATTCATTTAGTTACACGTTTAATTTTATCAATAATTAAATATTCAGTAGTAAAAGCAGTGACACATCGAACGTGATAACAACAACAACAGTAAAATATTGCGTTAGAAAGAAAAGTAAAAAGAGAAGGTTTTAGAAATTGTAGTAAAATATTAACTACAATATTATTATTGGAAGCATTATTTATAGTAACTAGAAAAAAAAATTTTAATGTCATAAATTTCACAAACATTATAAATATATAAAAATATAGTAGCACTTGTATGAGCTTTGTCTAAAAATTCTAAAGATAAAATGCGCTTTTGTATTCTCTACTAACCATCAATCTAACGACAATAACGACTAAATAGCTCTTACCGTTAATGCTAGTCCAAAAATCAGAAGTCATACTTACCCTACAAGAAATATTCGTGAGGCGTTCAGTAAGTTATTTTTTACATTCCTCACACATGGCCAGGCAATTTTTTTTAGTGTATGCCTAGAAATACATTGGTATAGTAAATAACATACACTAGATAACATATTGTGAACTACTATTCGTTCTAAGAACAAAACAAACTAATTCTTTGCATGCCTTATCAGCCCTAAAAGACCAAGCCATTAATCTACCTTGTGGGTTAGCAATTTTTCCATCAAATTTGTGAAATCTAACCAAATGTTTTTTAAACTTACCCGTCTTGCCCCTTTATACCATTCGATTTGTATGAATACTAATTCTTGCATAATTTACAAAAAGAAACACGCTCGAGTCTCTTCCGATTGCTATTAGATTTTACTTCTAAATCAAAATGATCTTAGACCTTATTGCGTTTGGACAGAGCCTTATTAGAGATGCCAGAAAATTGAGTTGATGTACCTATGCCGGTGCCAACATCTCTTCAAGCCTCAACCCTTACGCCGAGATCGTGTTCTACAAAAAGATCAAGATGAAGTTCAGAAGTTTTGTTAAAATGCTCACCAAGAAGAAGGAGGCGTTCAAGTTCTAGAATGAATTTGGGTCCACAGCCTGTTAGTGTCTAGAGCAAAAGCACCTGTAATAGATAAAAATTAGTTGGCCATTGAGATGTATGTGATTTCAGAGATCGTAGAAGATAGTAAGAGAGTGAGAAAGATGATCAAAAGCTTGGGAGCTTTGTACCCTTACGTAAGTCATATTTATAGAAGACTTGCATGTGAAATAAGCAAAATGACCTCTAAACAGTCATTTGATCGTTGATGCCAATGGCAACAACGGTCAAATAATCATTTGATCTTTAAAAAATAAGAATAAAATAAAATGGGACCGGGGCCTCACATGGCTAGCTTTGCTGACATTGGGAATGCTAGCACGTGGGCATGGCCCACATGCTAGTGTTGCCAATGGGGAGCAATGCTAGTGGTCATTTACACTTTTTTTAAAGAATTGAACTGGTTCCTGCTTTGTACAATAGGATAGTCCTCCGGTCCAAGATCTATAGAACTAGACTAGTTTAGCAGTTCGAAACCGATGGCAATTGATCCGGTAGGACTAGTTCCGGTTTGAATTGGTTTCGATTTGAACTAATTCCGCTAGATCGATTTTAGGTCGAACTAGTTTATTAATCATGATAGGCTGTGTATAGCTCCTTGACACATCCTCTTTCTCGAATTGTTCCACCATCATTATAGCTAGTGTCATCACCATCCTACATCACTTTATCTTTCCATCACGTGAAAACCAACCAGCCAACCAGCCAACCAGCAGTGCCACCTGAAACTAACCCGCACCGTTTAACTATTGCATGACACGATATAGTGTGCCTGAGCCTGAATGACACAAGCTACCTGTAACGTCCCCATATATGGCACCATGCTCGCACTCTTCGCCGAACTGAGCCAAATTTATACCATAATGTGTACGCGCACTTTGCCGGACCAATAGCGCATGTCATTGTTGCCTAGAGCCTCCCATAGACCCAATTAGCACCTGTGTTATAATCAGTCCAGCTTCCATTACATTCTAGGTTGATTTTGAGTCAAGTGCTTTAGATACAAATTCCACCAAATCATGTAACCTGGTTAATCAATTTTGACGAAATATTAATGGTAGTTTGGATCTTGATTGAAATTACTTCATTATGTGAACTTACATTAACAGGAGTAAATAATCCTTATTAGTTATTGTCAGAATAACCCTTATCTTAGTCTATTCTTTTGGACTTATTGAAGACAATCTTATCCTAATTTAAATTGATAATTTTTAAATTGCCTTCAATTCATTTTTTTAAAAACCTTGAGGAATTATTTCTACAGGTTTGAATAAATTTCTTAGAGATCAAAAAATTAATTTTTAAAATTGTGTTGGTTTGAGAATAATCCACTACTTGAACTTGCAAATCTATGTATTTAAATTTTTAATCACTTATCCAGCACCATCTGCCCGCTATTAAATCATATTTGGTTTGATATAAGAATTATATGCATCATTCTCTTTCTTACCAAATCGATGTTGCCTGGTGACCTAGTTACAGTCGTAAAAAAAAGCAATAACAAGTTCAAGTGTTCAATGCATCTACAATCTTGTGGAAGTGCTTTGTAATGTTGTTCTATGTAGATTTAGCACTTCCTCTACATCTCATTAGCTTCATTCTATACCAACAAATATACTATTTTGGAGGAAAAATTTAGAAAAAAATATTTAAAAATTAGATTAAACTTATATCCTCAGTAAAGGGCAAAATGACATGGAGGATGCTAGGACATCCTCAACAGAATTTTGGTTTTCCTAGAGAAATATATAAGAAATTAAGTGAAGTAGAAATTATATCAAAGGCATTCTCTATAACAATAAAGGACAAACCCCAAGACGAAGAATATAGATATCCCGCACAACTGAATGAAGCAAGTCAGGACGTTGAACTTTGATGGCCACAATACACCCATCCAGTGTACATCCTTGATAAACCTATGGACAATGGTATTAAATATGTCAAGAAACTAGAGAAACTTCATACTAATGTTATTGTCACTAATATAAAATGGCCAAGCTTCAACATCTAAACATGAGCAATGTCATCAACACAATGGTCAAGTTTCAACCACTTGTAAGCTTACTTTTAAATGGCTTAAAGATAATCTTTAATGTAATATTTTATTTTGAGATATGTGAAATATTTAAAATAAAATTGATTTTATTTTAGAATGTGTGTAAGATGTAAAATAAAATAATTTTTTTATTTTTAAAGTTGTATAGGATCTGAAGTAAAGTTAGTTTTAATATTAGAGTTTGTGTAATATTTGAAATATTAATTTAATGTTAAAATTTGTATCTGATGTGACTTATAAAATTTAATTTAGCTTAGGTTAAAGTTAATCTGGGCAAACAAATAAACATGAGAAACAATAAAACTCTATGAAATGCATCCAACATACAACAAGAAAGCCTTATCATCTAACCTAGCTATGGCCAGCTACATAGATCTTTATTCTCCATTGAGATAAATGTAAAGCAATCTAGGTTATTGTAGATTGGTTGACAAAGGCAGCTCACTTGTTGCCAATTAAAATGATAGATTCTGTTGAAAGGCCTGTGGGAGTGTATCTGAATGAGATAGTAAAATGTCATAGGATTCCAACTGCAGTTATTTCTGATTGAAATCCAAAGGTCACTTCTCATTTTTAAGAAAAGTTTGCACCAAGCTTTCAGTACACCTTCCACTTATGGAATTTGCCTACAACAGCTTTTAATAGATTAGAATGGCACCCTACGAAGCACTGTATAGTAGGAAGTGTCAATCACCAATGTGCGAGTATGAAGGTGGTGACCGAGTAGTTCTGGGACCTTGGTAATCGATAAGACAATAGAGAATATCAAGTTGGTTTGTTAAAAACTACAATTGGCACCGAATCGTCAGAAGAGTTACTATGATACCACAAGAATGTTGAGTTTATTGTGGGATACATGATATTCCTCAAAGTGAGTCCGATAAAATGTATTATGAGATTCGAGAAGGCTAGTAAGCTAAAATCTTGATACATTGGTCCTTTTTTAATTGTTGAGAATGTTGAAGCTATAGCTTACCAAGAGTATTACCCTCACTTAGAAGGAATTCATGAAGTACATTCCCGATCCATCTCATGTTACTGATCACAATTTGAGAGAGATGGTAGTCAAAACTAGATCCAATCTATAAAGAAAGGCTGGTTAAAATTTTGGCTATTTCAGGTCATCAAGGAGCAAGGTGGAACAACCAGACTGATTGGGAAGCCACTTGGGAGCCCGAAAAGAAGAAAAAGAATTATTTCCCAAGGTTCGGTCTTATTTTGAGGACGAAATTCTTTCAAAGAATAGAATTGCAAGATCCTAATATTTGTTAATTTTCATTTTTGAACTTTGTATGTTCTATTAATTTGAATCAGATGTGTATTAAATTTTAGAATTTAAAATTAGAATAGTATCCTAATTAATTAAATGTGTGTTGGATGAGAATTTAAAAGCCAAAATGTGAATTATACAACTAAGTGTCAATTGAGTTGAAATGAATTGATGGGTAGGTTACTGGGTCTCTTATTAGCATGGGTGTGGGTAGAATTTTTAGCCATGCAAGGTGGCTTATCCTTGATGCCAAGCGAAGGAGTTGTCTGACAACTGTCCTATGCAAAGGACATGCATAATGGAATTCACTTTGGGTAGAATTAATATTTATTCAGCTGAAGTCCTTCATTATTTAGTTGAAGAAGGAAGCTGGCGGTTTGGATGAGGAAGCTGGCAGTTTGGAAGAGGAAGCTGGCAGTTTGGAAGAGGAAGCAAGGTCTTGGAAAATCCTTTAGACTAAGTTGATTTTCACTTCTTTTCCCTTTCTTTGCTTTTTCTTTTTCTATTTAATCTTTTTGTCTTCTTCTCTTGAAATCTGAAAGGATTAGAGATGAATTAGGAAGAGTGGTTGTAATAGAAGAGAATTAGAGTGGAGGGTGAAAATGAAACCAAAAAGAATAGCTAATTTTAATTCTATGATTCTCTCCATCATATACTCCTCTCTTTTTCTTCCAAATTCTATTTCTTTGAATCATACTCTTCTTTAGAAAGAAGATTAGAAGGTGGGAGTATTGCTAATTTGCTATAAAAGGAGAGAAAATTTGGAGTTAATCTCATTCTAGACGGCCAACAAAAACTGGGCATTCTCACAAAATTAAATGCAGTTGGTTGAAAAATTAGATAATTTGATATATTTTAAATTGCTTGCTGGAATGAATGAAATACATTGATAATTAATTTGCTTTATTATGTGTCACGTTGGACATATAAATCATAAGCCTATTAAAGCTTCAGTTAGAAAAATTGAGTTATTGAATTTTGCCCATGTACAAAGAGGATGAGGAAGACCAAAGAAGATATGGTAAAAAATTATAAGGAGTGATCTTAGTTACTTAGACTTAGATAAGAATTTGGTAACTGATAGAGCGCAATGGAAACAAAGAATTTATATAGCCGACCCCACCTAGTGGGATTAAGGCTTAGTTGTTGTTATTGTTGTTATATGTGTTACGTTACTGATTTCAAGATTTCTAAAAAAATTGATATATTAAGTTGTGTGGAAATCCATAGAATGTAAACCATATGAATCCTTGAATGTAAAGAAATAAATTTGTTAGTTTTGCATGGAATGAGTAGTTTGGTATTGGAAAGAATATTAATAGTATGTTTTAACATATTTTCATCTCTTTAAATCTGTATGCCCACTATATGATTGAAATGTTAAGGAACTTATTTAATGTTACGGAATGTTAAGTAGATTCAAGTTAGCCACTTGAACTGAATCTGAATTTTGAATATGACCAGCGGGTTTTGACTTGCAATAATGGATTAAAGGTTGATCTCTAGTCGTACTTGCTACTAGTGAGCTTGATTATGATGCCATATGATTTGGTCGGATGTTTGCCATGCTGAGGGCTACATGATGGTCTAAGTCAACCGTGCTAAGGGTATAACAGACTAGATCCAGGGTTACATTGGTTTGTGAACTGTAGTCATGCTGAAGGTACTCCACACGTAAAGAGAAAACATGACCCTTGAGATGATAAATAAATTATTTAAATTGGATTAACTTGCAAACTGAGTCTATTCATGGTAGATATTTTCATATTCACATTGTTTTGCACTTTTAATTAATGACATAATAATCACATGCATTATACTATGTTGTTACGATAAAATGCATGCATGTTAAATTTATATTTGTGAAAGAACTACGCCCCACTACAACCAATGTCCCCAATCCCACAAATCCAATAACTAATCAGATTCTTATATATGATGTCCACCCTTCTTTTGTGCTTAGAGTTGAGGCTCCTCAAGATGAGCCACTTGAGAATGAAATCAATACCATGTCACCTACACAGTTGAACTCCTCGTTGGAGGGTCTAGAGGAGAGTAACTTATCTATTGCACAGAGGAACGGGCATTGGACATGTAGGGATCCTCCTTTATACACTTAGAACTATAGAGGATTATATGCTTACCTACAAACATTTATGATTAATCTTAATTCAATGTCTTTACTTTCTTCAATTACTATGAAACTTCAACATGATGGATGGAGAGCTGCCATAATAGAGAAGACGCAAGGCCTACATAAAAATCACACTTGGGACCTTGTAGAATAGCCTTTTGGTAAGTTGCTGTTGGCTGTGGGCTGTAGATGGGTTCATGAAACAGTCACTAGGGTTTGCTGTTCAAATGGAGATAGTGTGCCAATTTTGCCGCTCCCTTTATGGCCTCAAACAGTCTCCATGAGCCTGGTTCAGTAAGTTCATTCATGTGATTCAACAATTTGGCTTGAAACAGTCACAGAAGGATCATGCAGTTTTCTACTGCAGAGCATCAACTAGTATATTTTACCTCGTAGTCTATATTGGTGACATTGTGTTGATAGGAGATGATTGTCAAGGCATTAATACTTTAATGATACACCTTGTCTATTTTTTTGAAATAAAAAATCTAGAAGAATTAAGATACTTCTTAGGTATTGAGGTTGTAAGAATCAAGGGGGGCAGCATTATACTATCACAATGCAAGTATGTCTTGGATCTACTAGACGAGGCAAGTATGATACAATCTAAATCAGTAGATTCTCTTATGAACCCTAGTGCCAAATTATTACTTAACCAAGGGGACCTTAAAGACCCAGAAAGGTACAAAAGGCTAGTGGATGAGCAAAACTATCTAACCATTAGGACTCATCCTTATATTGCTTATGACGTAAGCGTAGTCAGTCAATTCATGCAAGCACCAAAAAAATTACATTGGGATGCAGTTATAAGAATACCAATAGTTGCAGGGAAGCCCAGGAAAAGGAATTACCTTCAAAGGCAACGGACACAATCAGGTGGAGTGTCATATAGATACAGATTAAGAAGAATGCCCTATAAGCAGGCAATCTACTACCAAATACTCTGCTTTTATTAGAGTTAATCTAATATTGAGGGAGGAGTACAAAAATAGAATGTAGTAGCCCGTAGCAGTGTTGAGGCAGAATACAAAGCTACTGCCTTTGCCACCTCAGAGATTTTGTGGTTGCAATATTTTTTGGCTAAATTAGGGCTTTTGCAGAACAATCCAAGTACTATCTGGTGCGATTGCTAGTCGTCTATACACACTACTTCAAACACAACATTTGATGAAAGAATTAAGCACATTGAGAACAATTGTCATTTTGTTTAATTGGAATTTCAGAAGAAAACTACTGATTTGCATCATATTTGAACAGAAGAACAGCTTGTCAATATCTTCACCAAAACATTTTTGGGTTCTAGGGCTAACTATATTTGTAACAATCTAGGCATAATTGAAAAATGCCTCAGGATGAGAGGGGCATTACTATAATGCATATTATTATGGATATACATATTGCTTAATGGGCTTGATATGTCTGGCCCATACGATTTATATATATATAAGTATAATGACATAATGTGTAAGGAAACCCTAAAAGGGATTCCATCCAATCTATTCTTCCTCAGTTTATTTACACCAATTCAAAAACCCTCCTCTCTTTCTGACATGAAATGATTTATTCTTATGCCCCCCACTAAAAACCTGCTAAGAGTTATTCCTTGTTCAAGAAAGTTTAATTCAATCATATGAACATCACCTCGGTGATCACCACCTGCCCTCTTTGTTCCCAGGTCATTACAAGCTATTGTAACATTTCATATCCCAAATATAGAGGTATTGTTCATTTTTGGCTTCAGAGAACTACGTGACTTGAGTAAACTCGGGAGCCCACTCATCCCAAAACTACTTAAGTTCAAGCACGCTTAACTACAGAGTTTTTTATCATTACTCTAACAATTTTTTCTCAAACGATGCCTCTATCATTTGAAATCACGCAATCTACTTATACAATTCAAGAACTCCCCTCTATTTTTGATGTGAAATAATTTGTTACTGTGCCCTCTTTATCACTCAATATTCGGTCTAGGAGCCTGCTAGGAGCTGCATTTTGTTCTAGTAATTTCATTCTCTTAGAACATCACCTGGCACACTCCACACCGACCAAGATTGTCACAAGCCCACCCAACCCCGCCTGGTTTGCCCTTGGAGCACGTAGCCCTGTGTAGGTAGGCTTTAGTACCATAGTGTAAGATCATGCATCCCAAATATAAAATTTTGCTCCAAAAAGGTGTCTTTATGATTTAGGATCACGCTATTTACTAATATAGCTTTAGAACTTCTCTCCCATTTTATCGTAGAATGATTTATTCTTGTACTTCTCTTACTGGTCATTATCCAGCCTAAAAACCTGTTAAGAGTCTCATTTTGCTCCAGTGATTCCATTCTTTTGAGACATCACCCGAAAACAATCCCTACCCTCTTAGCCATAGGTCATCAGAAATTTAGTTCTACCATGTGATGCGGGACAGGTGCATGATAATGCAGTTTAGAGATCAGCAATGTTACAAGGCAGAATATTCACAAAATAATGCTAAATATCATAAGATAATTTTGTGATGACTAAGAAATTAATTAAGCCCACAAAACCGATTACTTTTAAAATTTTAAATAAATTAGATCGAAGGTAATTGAAAAATTACCAATTCAGATTAGGGCGCAATTCGGTTTTCAATAAATCAGAAACAGGGAACAAGATTAAGAGTTTCACAATATTTAACCAGTAGTAATTGAAAATCACTCAATAATGTAAGGTCGCACAAACGGAACAAGTTCGAGCAAATCACAAGCGAGTAGAAAATTCCAGATTATTCGATTTTATCAGATTAAAGGTTTTGTTGAAATTTGTAATTGAGCCAGAAAATTCAGAAACCACGATGTAATTTCTCCAAATATTAGGGCTGTCAGCTGGGGCGCACGCGAGCTCGGGAGCTGGTGCGAGCGCAGGCGGGCAAAGCAGACGCGACAGGCGCGAAGGACGCGGGCGCGACGAGCGCGACAGATGCAGGCACGACGGGCGCGACGAACGCGGGCGCGACGGGCGCGACGAACGCGGGCGCGACGGGCCCGACGGACGCGGGCACGACTGGTGCGACGAGCGCGACGGACGCGAGCGTGTTGGCGCGTCGGCTGGCGCCGGCAGGCGCAGGTAGGCAGGAGCCGGCGCCGGCGTGCTGGCGCGACGGTTGGCGCGCGAGCAGGCAGCGTCGGCGGGTGGCCCCGGCTAGTGCACGAAGGGCGTTGTCGGGCAAGGCGCAGTCGCGCTTCCGGGATCTCGTGAGCGCGCTGCGGGAGCGGCGCACACAGGTGGAGCAGGGGCGCGCAAGGTCGGAGAGCAAGCGCGTCTATCTGAACTGTACGAGGCGTCAAGGGGAATGCTGGAGGTGCAAGATGAAGGGAATCGAACCCGGAGGGGAGGAGCTGGAGCGGGTGGAGTTTAAGGATTCTCACCCAAGGCCCAAGCCCTTCCCTATCCAGGATATCAATTCATTCCAGAATCAAATAATCCCAAAGGAAACACAAATCAGATTTATTCAGCATTTAAAAAATAAGAGTAATAGGGAGACATTTATATAGGCCTCCATACAGACTGACTCAATAAAGAAAAGTACATAATATAATAAATTCCTCACACAAACGAGAAAATACTAAATAACATGCCTAAAATAATGATCATTGAAATAGAAACAACTAATACAAAATAAATGCGAGAAATAAAATCATCCCAAAATGGAATCTCCAATCAATCAGAATGAATAGGAGATTTTCAATCCATCGAGTCAGCAATCCGCAGTATCCATCTTTCTAAACCTGTCCTAATAGTCAATCAATCCAGATCGAAGCAGCATGGCTAGATCTCGGCCGTCGACGGTAAACTCTATCAGGAATGAATCGACGGTCGATCGTGGTGTCCCCACTACCATGCCATCAATACGCTACTTTAGGTAGTGATATTAAAGATTGGTAGAGGACAAGAAGTTATACTTTCTTAGTGGATGGAATGATAATTGGGTCACTCAATTGCAGTAAATTACTTCTTATTCCACCATTGAAACTGTCACTAAGACAATCAAGGAAAAAACTCGTCTCGATAATTCTTGACAGATTTGGGAAGGGATAAAGTAGCACGCATTCTATTATGTCATTATCAAATTGCAATTCATCTTGCCAAAACATCCAGAATTCAATAGAACAAAGCATATTTAATTTAAACATCACTTTATTTCATATTTACTAAATGATGAGACCCTATGACTAGAAATGATACTAAGGCCTTGTTTGGTAACCATCCAAAAAAAGGCATATTAATATTTTATTTATATTTTAAATTTATCACAAATTTTAACAATTTTATTTCACATCCAACACAAATTTAAACACTAATTCCAACCTTAAAATCAACTTTATTTCACATCCTACACACCTCCCAATATTAAAATAAATTTCTTTCCCATCAACTCTATAAAATAAAATATTTTCTCTTTCCTTACTTAAATTTATCCTCCAACCAAACAAACCCTAAAGAGAACAAACCATAACTTTTCACTAAAGCAATTACTGTAAAGAAGTTAAGGAAGCGAAGGTGTTGGGTTCATCATCAGTGACAGTGAGTTCAAAGAGAATGAAAGAGAGAGGGGGAAAGAAAGAAACAAAGAAGGAGAAGACAAAACGAAGAAGAGAAAGAAGACTGCTATAGAACTTCAACCTCTAGGACCTGTTTGGTTGAAGGCAAGTTTGGCTATATTTTTATTAAAAAAATTTATTTTTCATCCTCAATACATAAATTTTAATATAAAAAATTCAGTTTATATCACATTCTACACAAGTTTTAACACATTATACTTAATTATTTTTATTATTACTTTAAATAAAATGGTTAGAGGCCATTGGAAGCTATTTTTGCCATAGCCTGGCTTCCAACCAAATAGGGCCCTAAGAAAAGAGCTTGATTTTAACTCATTCTGAGGCAGAGAATTCAATTTAACATGACTTGAACATTGCTAGTGTAGAATATGACACTCACGAATGATCTAAAACATTTGAGAAAATCCATGAGACTTGATGAAGAACCTAAAGTGAAATTATGAAAAATGCTTCTATATGCACATGGTATGTTTATGAGATTTTTATACAAGTTTGTAACTTCAATAAATATAACCTTTATTGAATCGAAATGAAGTTGATGGAGAAATTTCGAAAAAACTAAGGTTCTATAATTTTTCTATTCCTCAGGAGACTTAAGGCTATCGATCACTTTTGGAAAGACAAAAAGGCTAATACACACAAACTCATCCAAACAAGTAAGAACATGATATCTGGTTGGTTTGAGATAGGTGCGAAACTGACAGGTTTAAATTAATCAAAGTTAAATTGACCAACGTTGGGAAATCGACTAAAGGCATCCAACAAAACTGTTAAGGCAATTAAGGTCCCGGTCAATTTGAAATCAATAGTCAGCCAAATCAACCAATAGGGAAAACTAAGTGATGGTTAGAATAAACGGTAGGTTTGTGATTTTAAATATGAAACATGACAGGGTAAATTAGGTGGTGATCTTATACATGGCTATGGTTATGAATGATGTATATGTGCTCCATTATTTAGTAATATGTGACTTGTAATATGATAGTGTGGTTCACTAGCAAATTTTAGTTAATCAACCTTGCGTGATGCGCTTTGTGCAAGTTCCCATAAATATCATCTAGGTCTCTAAAGTTTGAAGGAAATATCAAATAGCTCCACCATTTCAGAAGCTTTTGGTGAAGTCTATGAGGTTGACATTAATATTACAATCACGTCCTTTAAGTTTGATTTAATATATTTTATCTTTAAAATATAATTTATAATTATATTGAATATTTAAATATAAAATGATAAAAATACCCTCCCCTTCAACCTCTGATCCTAAGCAGGCATCCTGACAAGCCATAGCCATGAAAAACTGTCATCTCTATGCAGACCGCAGCATAGGCAAGCCACCCAACTTTGCATGTGCAGCAATCCAGGGCTGTCATGCATACACAACAGCCAGCCTTGCTTCAAATGGGAACTAGGGGAGGAAGGTATTTTTGTTATTATACATTTAAATATTTAATTTAAATATAATTTTTTTAATGATGAAAAAAAAACAAATTAAGCAAAAAATGACCTGATTGTAATATTAATATCAACCTCAACGACCTCATTGAAAGGTTTTGAAATCATAAACTTAATTGCTATTACCCTTAAATCTCAAGAACCTAAATGATATTTCCTCTATATATAGGTATGTGTGAGTATAGATAGATACATATTCCTTCAGATGACAACATTTCCAGCCCAAACCTCAACATGAAACCGAATACTATATTTTGTATAACCATTTTTTCAGTTTGAACCTTACATGGGTTGACCAAAACCTAAATTTGTAAATTTCTGGTTGCCAAGTAGAGTTCAACGTTCACAGCCCTACAAATGATACCACCGTCTGTTTTTGTTTAACCTCTATAGCACTGCCCATAGTAAACATTACAATGATTACTTTATTCAATTTACGCTATCATTCTAGATTTAAAGTTCAAGGACTGACTTTCCAGGTCAGCCCTTATCTGAACATTTAGGTTTCCAAATTGAAATGGAAGGCAAGGGTGCAAATGGATGAATAAGCTTTCTGCTGTTTAGAGCAAGAAACACTTTCAACCCATATATTGGCAAGGTGACATGTATATTTATAGCATCTTTCTGTTCAAGTTTTTACCTCACATTGCAACCAGCATTAGTCAACTTATTATCTCATCCCTAGTCCATTTTTTCCTTCCAATTTTTCCCTCACGTCCAAGTAGATACTGTCTCTCATGAAAAGCATTACTGTTCTTTCATTAGTTCAAAATTGTTCACCAGACAAATTTTGTGCACATAGGTCTACAAGAAGGGTTTCATCGCATATTAATTAAAAGATGAGAATTCCAGTTCAAAATGGAAATAAAAAAGGAAATAATTATGAATAATAATCCTAAAGACTTGAAACCACACTTGCCCAAATGAAGCCGCAGCAACAGGCTCCTCAGAAATGTACTTGAAAAAGTAATTGACAGGGCCACCCAGTTCTTTCTCAATAATCTTCATTGCTACCGCTCTAGGAAATGCAGGAATTTTGTCATGCAATCCAGAAAGTGCCTGCACTGACGACAAATTAAAACAAAAACCACAGCTTTGCCAAAAGAATCTTAATCATTTATAATTATGTAGAAGCATAAATGGTAGGAAAAGATGAAATTATAATTTATGTTTATTAACAATATTTCTAAAAAAAACATCTAGCGATTCAAGCTAACTATAATGAGCCTTATAATTTTAATAGCCTTTGACGCTGTACAACAAACAATTCGTTGCCATGTTCAACAAGCTTGTAGTGAATTTGACATATGCAGAAGCATTACCCTTTACTTCTGCAAATACCAAAAAGTATGCGCAACTACAGCTATATACCATAGTTATTTCACAGTGTCTTTATCATGAAATAAGCACATTAAGTAGTAAACATAATTTATTTACGGACAAGCACTATTATAAGAAAAAAATAAGGACAAGTACAGTGAATTAACGCACAGAATATAATTTTTGATGCAGCACAGTCATGTTGAGTAGTTAAAAATAGTATAATATAGCTCAACTCTCAAAAGGTTTTTGAGGTGAACCATAATGACATATTTCCTTCAAACAGAGATGGCTTCATTTTTCTCAAAGAGTTAGTTTTGTGATTGACAATGCGATTGCACATGGTCTTTTCTCACAGTTGTCTAACACAGGTTGTACTTAATTGAACTAAAATTTGCTAAGGGATTCAATTAGTACAGTGAGATTAAAGTATATAGTTATGCATATAACAATTATAAAAGAATTTTACATCACTAGAAACTCTCCATCTAGCATATTTTCTCAAATACTCACAAACATGACATTTGTTGTTGATTGAATTGCTGTGATTAAATACTACCTATTATAGACTATTTTTCATTAAACATGCAATTAATAGTTCAAATAAATAGCTTAGTATTTCTTTAATATATGCTACTATTTCAGAATGAAAAATTCAACAAAATCAAATCAAATTTTGTTAAAAATCTAAGCTTAATAAAGGCTCAATGAGAATAAACTAACAAACTTAAATATATTTTCAAAACTCAATTCATGATTCAGCTAGACTTCGAGTTGATAAATAATAATTAAAGAGTTTAAGCAAGGTTATACAATAAACTCTGAACCCTAGTTGATAAGATTTAGT
Source organism: Apostasia shenzhenica (assembly GCA_002786265.1). Classification (NCBI taxonomy): domain Eukaryota; kingdom Viridiplantae; phylum Streptophyta; class Magnoliopsida; order Asparagales; family Orchidaceae; genus Apostasia; species Apostasia shenzhenica. Next base: position 945,063 of record KZ451998.1, read on the forward strand.
TGTTCAAAAATTCAAACTGTACATACTTCAAGTAAGATCCTTATGTCAGCCCATTATCAATATCCGTATATGTATACTGACTTTTTGAAGTTAGATTTATAAATTATTGTTCCTAATAATTTTGATTACGATGCCTTTATTGGCAGGTACTGGTGAAGAAAGAGGCACACAAGGGGTCTACGAGCACTAAATCAGGGGGGATTTGTATTTCAATTTGATCTTTTCATATTGTATAAAGTCAAATATAAATTATGGCATGTGAATAAATAAAAGTGTATTAAACATGTTTGTAGTTCAGCTTATCATTTAAATTATATTGTCTCCGTTGTATGTGTTAAACAATTCTGTTTATTAAAGCTAAATATTTCTTTGTATAATCTCCCCTATGATTTAAGTCAGTTGTCGTGGTGTCCTGAAAGGGGGACGTCTCAGAGTGATCAGGGGTCTAACTAAGGTGTTAACCCATCTATCCATCAATCACTTTGTTTCCTTCTACTATTGATCAAGACCATTAAAGAAAACTATGACAAGACTTTGTAAAAGAATCATTTTAGAAAAGGATGAACACACGACAACCCATAAGGACAAGGATCATGCTTTGCCAAAGCCAAGATGAGAGGAAAGCATGAGAAGCAATTCTCACAAATATCAAGAAAACAATGAAGAAAAGTTCGAGAACCTAGACTTGAGCAAAATCCTATGGGAACAAGTCCTCCAAGAATAAATACTTGAAAAGCAAAGTTCTCGAGGATAAACCTTCAAGGAACCATTGCTTGAGACTTGGCTTCTGAAACTTTCAATGACCCAAAAGTACCAATTCTCAAAGGGTGATGTCTTCGCAACGCCAGCATTCTGAGACATGATGGTTAAAGTAGATGGCAAAGATTTGTCCACTTGAGCTCAAGTGCTTGGCTTCTGACTCAAAAGAGATTATGACAAGCAAATCTATCAAAAATTCAAGTGCTATTAAAGAAAGGGATAATTGTATTTCTTCAAGATATGAAGTCGTATCAAGAGATATGAGAGCACCAAAGGAAAATTTAGATTGTTGAATAAGACCATATCACCCCAAATCTTGTTAGATTCAAGTGGAGAGAATTCTTCATAAAATTACAAGAATTAGTCAATGATTCCTTTATTGTAATCAAAGCTTGCCTTATTCCTCAAGCCTCATTTGGTTGGAGCCTCAAAAAACTCCAAACCCTCCTAAAAACACTTTAACTAATATTTTATATTTATTTACATCAAATACAAATTTCAATATTAAAAAATTACTTTATATCACAATTTAAACAAATCCCAACCTTAAAAATCAACTTTATTTAACATCCTATACATATTTCAATAATAAAGTATAAAGTTTATTTTACAACACAATTCTCAAAATAAAATAATTTTATTTCACAGCATAAGATTAAAATAATTTTCCTTCTCTCTATCCCAAAAAAGCTAAAACCATCCCCAAAATATACACACCATAATGACATGTCAAAGTTAGAAATTAGAAAGTGGCCAGAACCAACAGTGCATGACATGTGAAATTCAACTCCATACATTGTAAGAAATTGATGGTGAGAGCAATAGCGACAGCCATACGTAAGAAGAAAGATTTTGAAAACTTTAATTTATGTTTCTAAGTTACCCTACTCCCCATGCCTCACTTCATTTCGTCCTCAACGGCAAACTAATTCAGCCTGTGAATGAGATTCACCAAGATAGACAAGGTTGATCCTCAACATTCAAATGGTACCACTCAGAACAAATTTCTGCCACCTTGAGCAATGACCGCGTGTGGATCAACATGTATGAGGTGTAGTAGGCAATTTATATGCTTAAGATTAATGGATACCATGATGATTTAGACGAATATTAAATCAGTTCAAGAAGGGATATTTTTCTTTTCCACTTAACTTTAAATTGAAAAAAAAAAAAACTCTACTTTAGAATATCATATGTGCTTGAACTACATGATTCTTTATACTTGTATCTCCAGTTGATCCTGCATTCTTTATGACAGACTTCTGCTATCTATTATATCTTATCTAAGTTAGTATCATCAATAGCTTTGTATAATTTTCATCAATAACTAGAAACTATTTTACAAAATTGTATAATTGGTAACATTAGATTGAGAAAACTTTCAATCAAGTCTTAGAATACAGGGATATGATAAAAAAGAATGGCATAAAATCTTTGAATTGAGCATGTAATAGAGACAATAAGATACCAAATCAAATTAGAAACAGTATAGACATCATGGTTGAAGTCATTATATGAAACTACATGAAGTATTATCTGATCGAAGAATAATAGTTCCGAAAAGCGTAAAAATAAATATACAATGTAAAATCCAAACTCAGAGATGGGGAAACTACTCAAAATAAGTACTCATTATGGTTGAAGTCATTATATGAAGTGCAAAACTAAGATAAGATTGTAATAACTAACAGAACACATTGAATAACCAAAAAAAATGGTAGAACATAAAAACTAACAGATAAGATTGTAATAGAAACTAAGATAAAGTTTTGGTAAAGAAGATAGTAAAAAAAGATGACTAGTAAAGTTCTTAAGCAGTAACATTCATGCCTAACCTCTGAAGTTTCTGATCCAATTATGTCTGGCCTTGTAGAAAGGGACTGTCCAACTAAAAAGAAGACAATGTAGTCAAATACTTACTGAGTCCAACAGAACCTTGTAAAAATTATAGCATGCAAGAGAAAGGAGAAATCAAGAAGAATGATACATTGAATGTGGAGCAGAAGTGCATTAAGATGAGCATAACTTATCTAACCTTTGACAAAAGTTGGACCAAGATGCAGCATTGCTTCTTTCAAAATTTGTCCAACATGGTACTGGGAATCACGTAAGCTGTAGTTCTCATATGCACCTTGCCAGATAAACTTGAAAGCTCTTGCAAATTGCACTCGTATGACAGCATAAGAAAATGATGCCAAAACCTCACATGCACCCAAGTATAAAAACAAAGGTTCAACAAGTGCAAGCAGAACTAAAGGAACCTCTGCCAAAAAATAAAAATAACAAAAAAGGGAAACGGTTGTATAGATTTACAATTAAGAAAAATGGCTAGCAATGTTTTATTTGCTGTTTATGTAATTTACTCATCATATTAAATTCTCAACCCAAAACCCAAAACCCAAAAGTCTTGTTCAGTAAGCCTTATCAAACAAATCAATATTCCCAGATTCATATGAAATTAGCAAAAAATAAAATAAATAATAGGCAGATGTGAAGCACAATAAATGAATGTTATCTGCCAGAGAAACTAAGAGAGCAATGGTATAATTTCAACTACCTCAATCATTCGGAGCAGCAAAACATGAGGGCGACAGCTGAAATATTGCTCAACCTTTTCAGGATCATAGAATTCAGGTAGAGGTGTGGTCCAAACTTCAAAAACGCTCTGTACATAATCAGCATAGATCTTCAAAGCTTCAAGGTCAGCCATCAACAAGTCCAAACCAGAAAACCCTATCAAACATAATGTAACAATACAACAATCAACTTGTTCGGTCAGATCATCATCAACATGCAACTATTTTTAAAATATTACCATCTCACAAACACCAATAAATTAATTATCACTTATCCATTAAAGTACAGCTTACCAGTTTTAACAAACCAGAATACAAATGTCAACTTGAAAAAGTAAAATATATTTACTGCCATAGTGATACAGTAATAAGATTGGTTTATTTACACATATCACATGACAGAGAAAGAGAAATAGAGCAGAAAATACAAAAACAGTTAAACACATATAGTGCATAAAAGGTAGAAGCATGCATGATATTAAAAATAAAGGTAGTAAATAAATCACTCTAGTAATATTCCTCCAAATCTACTTATGTTAGGTTTCCAAGACAGTCTAGCCATCATATCCTCATAATCACAACTAAAGGCAATAGTGTATCGAAAAACTGTCATATAGATGTACTCATGTTTAATCTTTTCAGAACATGCTACAAAAAATGGATGAGTAAATACTTCTTTAAATACTGTGACACCCTGTAAAACACAGTTCAGGATTCAGGTAATAATTCTCTGAGTAAGGGATAGTAAATGTTTTAAGTCTATGGACTTGTTATATTATGCTTGGATGTCAATTATCTCTCCTATCATATGAGAAACTGGTGCAAGGAAAAAACAGCTGATATCTTGAACCAAGCCTCAAACTTTCCAGGGGCCAAGACACATCCAAGGCCATTAATTTTGTGGCATAACAATAGAACATAATTAAGACGGTCGAGCAACCATTGTTTTTGAATACCAATTATGGGCTAAATAATATCATAGAAAGAAGCACCAAACATGCCTCATATGGTGTAATAGAGCAACCAAGCACACAACTTTACCATGGTGTGAATGCAAATGAGCAATTGTCCACATTGGTAGCTCAACAACAAATTATTGGTGTTGATATACAAGTAAAGGCCCTTACACATTGACCTAAGCTTTTGGATTAATGTTTTTGTTCATTTATTTATTAGGACCAACTTGGACCCTCGTATTTTTCTCCCCTAATAAGTAAATCAGAACTGAAGTTTTTTTTTTTATATATCAGAACTGAAGGTTTTTTTTTTATATATCAGAACTGATGGTTTTTCTTTTATATATCAGAACCAATAGTTTTTTTTTTTATATATCAGAACTGATGGCTCGGATGAGATCAAGTGATTCATACAAATTGTGCTCCCATATGTTTTACTCACTCGACCATGGATGAAGAATCCAAAAGCAAGTTACTCCCACTATGTCCCTAGGTAAGTGGTTGTGTGGGCTCTTAATATACATGCACTAGATGAGTTAAGATGACCCATTGTACAGCAAAGATTAATGTAAATGAAATATCATGTAAAGGAAAACTCTTGAGAATGCACATGAGCAATTATCTACCTAAGCTTTTGGGTTAATAAGTATCTATTCACTTGTGTATTGGGCCCAAGTTGCTCCCAAGTATTTCTTCTCTAACATACAATTCTTGATTTGCTCAAGTATATTAATAGTTATTCCTCATGCAGTTCTACCTATCCATGCTGCATAATTTATTTATCCTGGGAGAGGTACTTGATCAATAAGATAGACTCTAACATAGACCTTCATTCTGAGTTCATACTTTCTCAGTTTCATAGGAAGGTATCCTCAACAAAGGCCCACCATCTCCATCTTTACAAGGGAGAAAACCCTTATGCATAAAGCCGCGTTGTTTAAAAAGATAGGGAAGATGACCTTGAGCTCTCAGCACAATCGTAATATACAATGGCACATCTACACAAATGATAAGACAGGATTCTATCCCAATAAAAAGCAAACTTGAAACAAAAAGAGCAACACCGAACCAGGCAGATAGGAGACTCTGGGCCAGGACGGCGGCGGGCCCCGCCGGTTGCCAGCTTGGGGGTCTTCAAGAAATCGTAACCAGAAAATATCATCAACAGCCTTTGAGAGGCGTTGGCTGACCTCGGCCGACCGCTTACGTCCGGCGAGTAACTCACTGTCCCTCCGCACAACTCGTAAAATCTCGCCGAATGCTGCGCGTTGATCGTACTTTTTACTCCTGTCAGCTGAACGCCAACGGGAAAACGGGGAAAGAGGCGGCAGCGGGGAGAACACGGCGGGCACCATGGCCAATCTGTGAATCGGAGAGAAATGGAAGGCGGCACGTCGTCGGAGATCAGAGAAATTTTTCGGTCCGGATCGCGCGCCACATCGGCTATCCGCACTCAAATAAATTTCCCCACAGCTCCGCATGAGCTCCGGACGCGAATCGGCGAAATGGAACGGCATATATGTGCTTATTAATTAATATAAAATGAGAGAACTAAAAAAAAGAGCTCCGCTGCTCAGAAGATGTTCAGGTTTCTGCGGGTAGAGACCCAAGAATGCGACGTGGCAGATCAGACTCAAAAGATGGGAGGAAATAGAATTTTTGCGGTAGAGATAAAAAAATCGAGCATTTAAAATTTTAATTTTGAGAAATTAAAATTTCTGTGATTAAGGCGGAAGAAGGCGAAAATTAGAGCATTTAAAACTATATTTTCATTTGCCGTTCCTTTGAGAACCGACACAAGCCGATTTTTTATTTTATTTTAAAGCAAATTACGCTCAGATCTTTTAATTTAACGCTTAATATCGCACAAGTCCACATTTTTTAAATTATAACATTGAAATCCTTGAATTTTACTATTTTTTTAAAATTTTTAAATATAGCATAATAAATTTATTTAAAATATATATCAAATAACTTTATTTATATAGAAAATAAATGATTATTTTTAATATTTTTTAATTTTAAAAATACTTTTGTTAAATTATTTCTTTATTCATATTATTATTATATTTAATCATTAATTTTTAAAAATTAAAAACAATCAAATAATATTATCAAGACAATATAAACATCTGCACAACATTAAATTACATCCCCCTAATCACAATGTTAAATGATATCATTGATTATTTGTTTGGTTAGAAAAATATTTTATTTGATAAACTAAATAAAAAAATTATTTTAATATTAAAAATATATAAAATATAAATTAAAATTAATATTAATATTAATATTTATATTATATCTAAAATAAAATTAATTTTTATAATTAAATTTTTTGTTAAAACAAAAAAATCTTGAACCCCCGCCATATTTTCAGTACAGCAGTAGATTCGCCAAAATAAACATAAGCAATCTGCAGTTAATTTTCATTTCAAAAAAATGCAGGCCAACTTTTAATGAGATGATAAAAATGAACTCATTTTACATAATTCTCTTCAGATTTTGACAGTATCTGAATCTTCATTTTTTTTTTACTAATACCTACAATTAATAAATATTTTCTTATTGTCAAGTCTTAAAAAAGAAAAAAATATTGGGTTCAGACGCCTGACATGTGTCAATGGTAGAGAGCCACGCTGGTGAGTGGGGCCCCACTTCATGCATAATGCCAAAAACGGTTTGCCGAGCAACTGAAAGGGTCGTCCAGTTAGCCGACCGGATGGTCTGGTAATTGATCGAACCGTCTGTTCGCACTATCCGGACGGTCTGTTTGGCTACGAAGTCAAGCAAGTATTTGTCTAAAAAAATAAATAAATAAACTTGAAATCAAGTAGATATTCATCTGAAATGATAAGGATCAATGTAACCATGACTTCTCGAATTAATATCTACCTGATTTCAAACTATGCTTACTTTTTTACACAAATACAAACGTAATACCTACTTATTTGGTAGTCAAACAGACTGTTCGATCAAAGCAAAGAGGCAATAAGTAGGCTGACCAGACAGTCCGATTAGTAAACAAAGCCCTCTAGTCGGCCGACTGGACGGACCGTTCAGCTGCTCAACAACTTAACGTTGTTTGCAGCGTTATGCGTAAAACAAAGCCCACTCATCTGTGTAGATCTCCGCTATAAGTAGATGGATGCTTGACATGATCAGACCTCCAAATCTAATAATTTCTCCTTAAAAAGAGTTTTAGAGCCAAGATTGCCCAGAAAGCAGAGCTACAAATACCAATGTAAATAAATTCATCACAGGATAACATGAGAAAATTTTAATGAAAACTTTAATAATTTTTATCCTACCTCCAATTCTGCTGCTGACTTCTACTCACGATTCCGAAAGCTGCTTCAGGAATTCATGATGATGAAATAGTAAATCTAAATGATGACAGCAAAGATAAACAAATTTGAAATTTCTCAACGTAGTTCATGATGTTTCAGATGTTGTTTCCATTTCCATTGACCAGAAAGATCCATCAATCAAAAGTATTTAAAGTTGAGAAAATTAAAATATGAAGGAAAAATAATGAAAACCTTTTTTTTCTCAAATCTTATTGAAGAAATCTAAGAACCTGCACTCAGTCAAGACTACTTACCATTTAAAAGCCAAACCATTCATACCACAAGTAATTCCTATCACTGGGTTGCATCGACGAGCAGTTTTCGAATGATAAAAATTAGACAGCAAATTCTTCGAAAATGCATGCTCAAGATGTATCATTCTGCTCAATATGTTACAATTTGGCCCTGTTGAAATTGAGGATTTATGAATTCCATTTAATTTGAAACGTATTTATATCCTTTTAAGATCTATGTGACAATGATACCTATTTATCCTTGCGTTGGTTTCTAAAACGCAAAGCTTAATATTGTAAAATCCCCTGTTAATTTTATTTAAATGCAAAACAATATTACCCTCCAAATATATTTTTCTTGAAGATAAAATCAGCTTGATCGAAACTGAAATCGAATTGATAAATGCTTATGCAAGTGTATTTAAACTTTTAATATAAGTACTTAAATGCGTGTAATTTGTATGCTAAAAAGAATGAGTTAAAAAAGATCTGGATATATGTAAATTCAGTTATATTATTGTTCAAAATATACATGATATAAACAATAAATAGAAGTACAGTTCATTAAAATAGGAAAAAAAATAGAACGTTTTACACAGTTATTGGGGCCGAAGTAAGAACAAGCTACCATTCTTAACTACCTCTTATTTGAATGACATTCAACGATCAAATAGAGAAATAAAGAGGCTGAAGGACTGACCACTTCATGGCTTCAATGAATTTCCGTATGATTGGAGAGAGAGGAGAAAGAATGCATTCAATACTTTATTGGCCCATCTAAGCTCCCTGAAGCAAACTGCAATTATTTTACAGAACTGATCTTTGAGCATTTTTCGATTCACTTAAGTATCTATAGATGCATGATAAAAGATTTTATAGAAGCTTAACCAAAGACCAAAAATTGCAAACACAGTAATTAAGCCAAGAGGCAAATAAAAAAAAAAAATTAGAATATAAAGATGAATGCGATAAGATTATTAAATAAAAATCAAAACAGTTTAAATAATAGTGTTTCAGACATGTATAATGAAGAGTGAAAAAATGTGGTTAAGGTAGAAAATATTTTGCGGAAGTATAAAAACGGGCATAGGCCAGAAGTAATATGGTTAGAAATCCTAATTGATCAATTAGTAGCACTACATCGACTTCATTAGATAAGCGACAAGAAAACCATAAATTCTGCTCCAAAGTTGAATGAGGGTAAGACGATGACACTGATGTTTATTCAGTTCTACTGAAAAAGGAATACAGTAGCTAAGTAAGAGACATTTACCTGTCTAACGATGGGATTTGTTGAAGTTGCAAACTCATGAGTCATTCCTTCCCACACAATCCTTCCTCCATAGAGAAACAGCAATCTAACAAATATGGTTGGATTATGCGATGGGTATCAACGAAGATGAAAGATCAGAAAATAGTTGTAGTACCTGTCAGTAGCTCTTTTTATTGTACTATGTTGATGAGTAACTACAACATAAGATGCAATCATTCCAAGCCTTCTATCAGAGCTTTCTCCTTTCTGGTGCACAGAACGAATGAGATCTTCAACAACAGTAGATGCAATGGGATCGAGTCCGGCAGTGGGTTCATCGTACAATAGTACCTGCAAGAAAGTTGACAAGATGCGCAATAAAATTTCATGTTATTGTAAAGAAAACTACTATGCAAGGGGGAATGGTAGTAAACACTCATTAAAGATAAGACCATTAAAAATAGAAGGTTTTACTAGTATATTACATTCGAAGTGGTATATAAATAATACTTAAGTATAATATGGAGTTTAGAAAGTGGTATATAAGTAATATTTAAGATTTGAGTAATGTGTGTGAAAATACCACTCGTAAAAATGGCATAGTAGTAAGAAAACCTATATAAACATGAATAGGTTTGATGAAGTGTAGTTTATAGCTAAAGTTGTATCATTCAAGCAGATAGGGAGAATGAACGAGGAACAACTATAAGGAAAATGACAAGCAATTTAGTTATAAGTTAAAAAAAGAACAATTACGCACATCAAAATTGGCACTATTATATAGATTTGAGGCAAGACATATAAGATTAAAGAAATTGTATTAGAGCAACCATAAAAGTAATATATATTTTGCAGTACAAAATTTACACATTAGACTTAGATGGTATGAATATATACAACATATAGTGCAAATTCATCATCTACGCAAATAGATAACGTTCTATCAAAAGAAAAAGAAAAAAAAGCATGGTATGAGGTTATGCAAAAAAGATATCACAACCTAAAACCACAGGTTGCATTAGACAGGTCTAATTGGCAAAAATGGATTCATAAAACTATCACAACTTATTGAAAAAAGGTTGTTAGTAATAAAAATGATGAAAATGATAAGAATTATCACCACCAGAAAAAGTTAAATAGCAAGGAATGGTAAACAAAAACTTATAAAAATAACATCAAAGTTGGAAAACAGTTATTATATTTCATCATTCGGAGCTACAACTTTTCCTATTAGGCCAATAATATAGCAAGAGTTCGTAAAATTACAATATATTAATCTAAATAAGCCCGGGCAACAAAATTACAGGTCTTGATTAGGTTTGTGTCAAACTTTTCCAACAAATTTCAAAACATTCATTAAAATTCCTACCAATTGATTGAGGTCATCTTTTAATTTATATGGGCAACTAACAGAAGCCTTATGCTAACGAAACCCAAAATCTAGGATGAAGTGAATTCACTGATTTCCAACAAAAGTCTAAAAAAGGTAAACTTTGGATCTCAGATTGTATGTAGTCTTCAAAATAGAAAAGGGACAATTAACCAACGACAGATGCTTTTAATAAAAGAGCATCTCTTGGTCAATTTGAAAAACCGCTTTGCCACAAAAGGATATCTTTCTGGATAAAACTAAATGAACATTTTCTCTTTTACATTCTTTTGATGATCGGTAAGGACCTCATAAAGAGAACATAAGAAAACAGTAGACTGAAACATAAGAAAACAGGTTCCGGGTGGAATCGGTCCGGTAAGAACCGATAGAACCGATTGAACCGGACCGGTTCTGGCCGGTTCCGCAGCGTGGAACCAGACAAACGCGGTTCTGTGCCCCAGAACAGAATAATCGGTTCTAAACCGGTTCAATTCTAAACCTGTCTGGTTCCTATTTTTTTTTAAAAAGTAATGAGGCAACGCTTATGCGCACGCCGCGTGGGCTCGGGCTGCCGCTAGCTGTTGCCTAACATTATTATTATTATATGCTGAAATGGTCATTTGACCATTGCTGACTGTCAAATGACCATTTTAAGGTCATTTTAGACCTTTTAACTCATATTTAGCTCTCTATAAGTACAATAACTTATATGATGTATTATTCCTCTAATTTTCATTAATTTTTTACTTCTTTTGCTCTTTTAAAACTTTTTTAAACATATTTAAATAATTTTCTAACGTCGATTTGTTATTGTTTCTTCCTCAAGTTCCCAGCGAAATGCGGATCCGAACTACGTTCTGAAACTCAATCGTCTTCGTCCACTCGGTGAGAACTTTAACGAAACTTCAGAGCTTGATCTTGACCTATTTGTAGAACATGATCCTGAGACAAGTGAAGATGTTGGCACTGGCACTGGCCTGTCAACTTAATATTCAAGTGTCTCCAATAAGTCTTGAACGAAATGCAATAGGAAATGAAAATTTTTTAAATTACAAATTAAACCAAATAGCAATCCAAAGAGACCCGAGTATGTTGTTGTTTGCAAAATTTGCAAAAAGCAATACTCGTACAAACAGAGAGAGATAGGTGTTGAGACTGGTACATTTAAGAAATAGTTAGATTTGACAAGTTTAATAAGAAAACTAATCAATCTACTACTGTAGAGCTAAACTAAACACAAATGAAACTACAAAGTGGATATATGCCATGGTCGTTTAGAAATGAAAAGGCACATCGAGGTTTAGTTCGATTCGTTGTACGAACCGAACAACCTTCACAATATGTGAAAAGGATAGATTTTTAGAATATATTATTTAGCATTGCAACCTCAATATAATCATATTTTTAGGAATACACTTGAAAAAGATTATATGTCAATGTAAAAAAAATATAAAAAATCTCTCATTTAGAACCTCACTAATATTACTTGTAGAGTTAATTTTACTTCTAATATTTGGATTAACATAAATGGGGCAAATTATCTAGTTATTATTTATCATTGAATTGATGGTAGTGAGGAATGTAGAAATGCATATTATCATTAGATGTATTAGATGAAGCTCATACAGGTTCTACTATTTTTTCTTAGACTGAAAATATTGGTAAAATTTATAGCATAAAAAATATAATGTTTTCTATTACTTTAGATAATACTTCGAATAATAATTTTGTAGTTAATTTCTTACAGCAATTTCTAAAACCCTCTTTTTAAAGATCTCTTTTTCATGTTAATTCTGTAGTTAATTTCTTACAACAATTTCTAAAACATTCTCTTTGTGGATCTCTTTTTCATGTTAAATGTGCATATCATATTACAAACTTATGTGTTTTTTATGCTTTTAATTCTAAATATTTGATTATTGATAAATTTAAGTATATTGTAAAATAGATTCGCTTGAATTCACATGCTAGACGTGAATGAAACGTATTTATAAAAGTGCAGAAAAATCTTTTATAAAATTGCTATTACCTATTACAACCAGATAGAATTCACTTCATCATTTATTAAAATCGCTTTTATCATATGAAGATTTACTTACTTTTTGTTACAATTTATATACAATTAACCACGACCTTTAATTGTGTTCTTATAATTGAATTTTCCTAAAAAAAACTTTTCAAGTTATTATGAATTTTTAAGAAATCTATTGAAAGTTTTTAAGGTTGTCATTATCTGACTTCGCCTATTATTTTGCCTTATACTTTTCAAATACTTCAAAAAATTTTAAAGTTTAGATCAAATCTAATTCTTAAAACTTTTGTTGCTAATATGAAATTAAAATTTAAAAAATATTAGCAAAAATACCACTTTTATAAGGTGCTGATGCCATTAAAACTTTTTACGCAGAATATTTTGATTTTTTTAGGAGTAATACTGATGCCGAAAAGGTATCAATTTTTACAACTCTTTAAAATTTATTCTCTTTAATATAGTGAGCAAGTTGCAAGGAGTGTGAGGCGTATGGAGATACAAGCAGAAACACAAAAGAAGCCTGACATTTTTAATGTTTTTAGGTCAACGCTGGCAAAGTGATCTCTTACTTCAGTGAAAAGAAAAGTACTTGCTGGTGAGCAATCAACAACACAAATCAAGCCCCTACAAATTTAACGAGCTACAATTTAATCTATACCTCGAGGAGAAATTTGACAATGTTATGAACTTATTTGAGTGGTGAAAAAGCTCATCAAAACAATACCATATTCTATATGCTTCGGTTCAAGATGTTCTAGCGGCACAAGCGATAACTGCAGCATCTGAATCAGCTTTCTCCACCATAGAAAGAATAATAGAAGATTATAGAAGTAGCTTATCAACTGCGACCATTTGCATTACTTATCTATAGGATTGGTTTGCTGCCGAGTTAGAAAAGCAATAGTACAATTTTGTACACGAATTCAAGGATAACAGTTAAAAAAAAAAAGAAGAGTACTCCACAAGAATTCTTTGTAATTATGAAAAAAAACTTTTTTTGTAATGCAAAATGTTTGTACTAACTACAGTTGTTTTATTGTAAAATTTTTCAATAACATTAATAACATCGTTTAGAATTTTTTTATGTTAATTTTTTTAGAAATATAAAAAATGTAAAAATATATTAGAAAAAACATAGAAATATATATTTTTTAATTAAACATACCCCACCCAACCCAAAAACATGAAACCAAAATGGACTCAGACTAGCTTTAAGTTAGGCCAACCAGTTCTGGATCCAATTCAAAACATATAAAGCATGGACACTTCAAAAAACCACATCGTGTTCATGTCGGACACACGGACATACAGGGATACGCATGAGGACAACGTATCGGACACATGAAGTGACGTGTCCTAATAAAATGATATTAAAAAAATTAAAGGACACTTTCTGGACACGCGAGAACACTTTGAAACACCTCAGGGCACTTCTGAGATGCAGGATACTTTTGAGATATATATAGGATAGAATTAAATACATTTATATTAATGTTAAATTTATTTATTAATATTATACCTTTTTAATAAAATTTATGGATACATCTACCACTTTTTTCTTTTCTTATTAATATTTAAAATTTTTATTATTATTAAAATTTTATCTAATTAAACTAAAATTTATCTCTTATTATTATTAAAATTTTATCTAATATAAGTCAAAATTCTAAGTTAACCAAACTAAATTAAATTCCCTCCCCCCTTGTTGCCTTCGAGCCTTACGAAAATAAACTAATCGCAAAAAATTTGAAACTTTAGCTTCACCTTCATCCTTTTTTCTTCAACAGTAAGGGCTCTTACTTTCTCTTATTGTTGTACTCACTATAGTTGTCCTACCAAGCAAAATTATATTTTCTCTTATTCAAAATGAACTCTAAATTTACATCCCAAATCTCTTCAATGCTAACATCTATTATCAAATTCTCATCTTGATTCCATAAGATTTCAATGTTACTCCAAGTTATTTATATTTAAAAATTTAAGTTTGTACTATGTTTTATATATATTTTTTTTAAATATAAATTGTTAATTTTATTATTATTATATTTGACGTATTATCTTGTCTTTGTGTCTTATTATTTAGAAAATAAATGTGTCAAAATTAGGGCTACATCTTTAGCAATGACACAAAATTCATTAGGTAGAACAATACAAATCTTTAGAGGAGAGGAGCAGTGGAGAGAAAGAGAACAAACAGTTGGTATGTCGGACTAAACTGGGGGAAAAGAGGGGGGGGGGTCCTGCAAGAAGAGGGAGATGGATAGAGAGAGAGAGAGAGAGAGTCAGAACGGGGCTGTGGAGATAGAGAAAGAGAGGAAGCAGGGCAAAAGAGGGGTGGTGATTCTGGAATTTTAAAAAATAGAACAATTTTCTTCTATTTTATAAGCTGATAAAAATGCAAGATAACATACCTCTGGTTCAACTGCCTCCTTTGTACTGTCATAAATAATAGATCGAGCTAATGCCACCCGTTTCTTCATTCCACCAGATAATTCTGAGGGCAACCTATTCTCAATTCCCTAAAACAATGAAAAGAGAGAATAACAATTTACCACCAATGAAGTGCCTAATATAGTGAGTAACTGAGAAGAGACTGTAAGTACAAGAAGAAAGAATGCACAATCTTAGCCTTCCATAATTTTAGCGTAAAATTATGAAGATACACTAATTTAAAGAAAAATCAGGAGGCCTTATCAAAAGGCTAGCAAATGTTTTTTGCATAGTAAAATTTCAGTTCACATTATGCAATTTAATATAGCCATTATTGCTTAACTTAAAAAAATCATTAAAAATACACATGACATTCGGAATTATAGCATTCATTTTTCACAACAAGAGAAATATGCAACTTGAACTAAAACCTACAATTCCCATTGAGCTCTGGAAGACGAGATAAAGAATAGAGATAAACACCTATTTCAATAATTGGACACATGGTACATAAGCAGAATGACTTCATTAGCTAAGGTAAGAGGGAGAAATATTAATGCTTGATATCGCAAGATGGAAGGTATGATATTCAAAGGAAATTAAATGTATTTTAGGCGTCAACTTGTTCCAATAATTAGACACATTAAATTATAAAGGCTTTATGATAAACTAGAATATTTCACACAGGCTGAATACAAGATATTGTGAGAAATGAAAGTTGAAAGCTTCTCAAACTTGGAAATCAGTGCAAAATCCATGCAATTGATCGCACGACTGGATCTTTTGACTCCATTGAAAATAACCTATCACCTTAAGAGCCTGAAGATACTTAGGAAGTAAACTCGAAGATCCGGAAAATACAATTGAACTAAAGATTTGGTAGGTGCAAATCTGGATTTGCAAGGATACAAGGCAATTTGAGGGTGCCTTTAACACCAGAAATAGAAATCAGTGGGGAAAAAGATGAAAACCAGGGAAGAAGAAGGAACAGAGAAGGAAAACTTCAATCTCACTACTCGCATGTCCCAATTTGATTACATTGTTCTCTATTTATAGACTGGACACACATGACTTTATTGACTCAATAACTCAATCAAGTGACCTGAAGTGGTGGGGACACGATGACATCGGATCGTCGATTTATTCAAGGCAGGGTCTACACTCGACGTTCGAGATCTTACCACGTGGCGTCGATCTAGATGGAAGATTGATATCTGCAGATTTGACAGCAGACACGATTAGTGGCTGATCAGTGGATTGGAAATCCACATTTAAATCAATTTATTGATTTGAATGAGAATATTCTAATTTTTGGGCTGATTTCATTTATTTACTTCTTTTTTTAGACATTCGTATTTGGCATGATTATAATCCTTTTTATTCTGGCATTTATTTCAGCATTTATTTTTGCATTTTGAATTTCAAATGTAATAAGCCTATATAAAGGCATGAACTAGTGTTATTTATTTTTAATCATCGAAAGAAATCAATTTGAGTTTGAATTATTGCGTGTTATATCGCAGTGAAGGGAAATGTTAGGGCCTTAGGTGAAAATCCCTAAATACCTTAAAGTAATTTAAGGTATTTCCCCAACTTTCCTCAGATTTTAAAATAATTTAAGCTCAAAGAAATCCAAGCCCTTCATTGCAATTTTCCCACCCTAAAATTCATCTCTTTGTTTTCTTTGCTTGGCTTGGGATTCTTTGATTCCTTCGGCTCGCCGACTCCGCTCCGACCGTGCCGACCCCACCTCCTTCCGGTCGCGCCTCGCTGCTGGCCAGCTGGCTCGCCGGCCACCACGGAGCGCCTCCGCCCACTAAGCCCGCCGCTCAGATCCATCGAGCCGTCGTGTTGCCGCCCGCTCGCTCGCTGACCGACGACCCGCCCGCCTCCTCCTTAAAGTAGCTCCCCATTCGCCGGCGACGAACGCACTGGTCCGCTTCGAGGCACATTTGCCGCTCTCCCTGACGCCTGCTGCGCTCCAGCGCCCTCGCTGGCCCAGCTGCCGCGCTCGCTGCTCAGCGGCAACCACCACTCCGGTGGTGCAGCTCCACCGCCTCAACTCCAATGCGCTGTAGTTCCGCGCCCTCGCTCGGTTCGACCTCACCGCATTCGCATCTGCCCTATTTGCTGCAGCAGCTCCGCCACCTTCCCTCCACTGTGCTGTCACCTCCTCACTGCTCGCTCAGTTTAGGCAATTTTGTCTCGCCGCTTGCTCGCCTCGGCACCATCAGTCCTGGTCGCTTTGACTAGTCCCAATGGTAATGGAATCTCGACTTGAGGTAACTTTCAACATCAACTGAATATTTTTTTAATATCTTGCGAGACCTCGTAGTGGCATCTGCTATTGAGACTATTTGATTTGCTCACCTGTGTGACTTGAACATTACTGTGTGATTAAATTGTTATTGGATAATATTATATTGTAGGATGCCTATATTACTGCGTACCCTAACTTTAACTTGTTGAGATATAGTTGTCCTAAATCATTTAGTAAATTTACTAGATATCATTTGGGCTTGTTTCTAAATCTTTGAAATCGATTTACTTCTCGAAACTGTGATTTCTTAATTATTACATAACTATCATCAACAATATTCTTGAAAACTTTTATGTTCATCTGTTAAATTATTTACTGATCTCTAATTAGGATTACATTACGCATATTGTCCTGCATCATGAAGCCACTGCAACACTCCAAAAGCTCATTTTCCCTTCCACCTGTGCAACATGTGATGCAATGATGCCTTTGTTTTCATCTTCAAATCTTCTTCTCTGTTGAACTTGCCATCTGCTTCCTCTCAACTATCTTCTATGCAAAGTAAAGCCCACCTTTCACATGATCCTACGATCCTCATCTCCGCCAACATCTTCCATCTCGGTGGAAGCCTCCAACGTCAATGTCGACGATCTTCTCCTCAGGGTCCTCACGAGTCCTATCAATTTCCATTCTCCTTGGAAGATCAACCTTGCCCTTGAGGTGGAAATAAAAAACCTCTTTGGACGTGGCAGCTGGCACGATCCCTCTCCCTACCTTCATTGGATTAGGCATATAGCTAGCGCCATTGTTGTACTTTATTTCCCTCAAGAGCGCCACAGTCTTCTGTTTGCTGGATTCCGGCCACAATTCATTCCATAGCCCATGGTCTGATGATATGACATCCAATCCTTCACCAACGAAAGGGACCATGGCAGCGTCCACTGTAAAGAGAAGCCTCCTCGATAATCAACATCATATATTAGAGTGAATCACTTAGTGACCAAGCAAGCTTTGCATCTGTCAATAGTACCATCCGACATGTACTTAAGGGTAAACACCCAACGAAAGTAACAATATCAGTAGTAGAGTAAGCTAGAACAAATTTCGAAGTCTCAAAAGAGAGAAGGGTTGTTATTTCTTCATCCAAGACATGCTACCACTTAGGGAGTCAATGCTTCTGGGTAAGTATTGGGGTTTGAAACACATGAAAAGGAGGTGGCAAAGGCACGATACGATGGGATTAGTTTATCAATAGAGACATGGACATGTATAGGATGCACAAGGTCGTTTGCCCTTCATAAGGCTACAAATATGTTAGTAGTAGAGGAGGGTGGAGTAAAGGAATAAGGAAGCTGGTGTAGTATCTGAGACTATCAGGCCAATATCAATAACAATCGCAGGCGAGGCAGGCACTTTATCTATCTAGTATACACCTAAAATGGAGCAAAAGTGATAGGACCGGGGGAAGGATTCGGAGTAGGATTTGGCCACGGACGTTAAGGAACAAATGAAGAATGCTTCCTTGGAGAAAAATGCTTGACTCAAAAAATGTTATATCCATGGAAGTATAGATGCAGCGTCTAATAAGGTCATAGGAACAATATCCTTTCTAGGTCCAAGAATACCAATGAAAGACATTTAATCGCCCAAGCAGACAACTTGTCAAGACCAAGAGTATTAAAGGAACAAAGGAAGAACAACCAAAGACTCTAGGTATGTTAGAGAAGATGGGTTCATTAGGATACAACAAACTAAAGGGAATAGCACCATCCAAAGTAGCATGTGAATGATAAAACAGCAAGAAACGAGAACATCCCCCTAGTACTACTTTGGCATACATATGAATAAGAAGATGATTATCTAATTGACAAGACTCACACTCGAAACTAGTACAAGATGGCTTAAGAAGAAGCTGCTGCTTTCACTTTGCAAGAGATGGATGAGCTAGACAACAATGCCGCTAAACTAGTGACAAATGCAAATAACACTCCAAAAGAGATAGGTCTAACACTAGTATCTAAGTAGAGGCTCCCATATACACAATCACCACCAATCCACATCTTCATGTTCAAATCGTGGGAAACATAGTAGTGTGGGTAAAGGTTATGAAACAACTAAGTGTTTTTTGTAAGTTGACTAACAGATAAAAGATGCATGCGAAAATTATGAGCTTAAGGAGCCTATTCAAGGGAAATTGTTTTAGATGTTAGTACGGATCATATACTTAAGAGGAATAAAAGCCATCTACAATGCAGACGGAAGGTAATGATTGGGATAGTGTTAAATTAGAAAGGTTAGATTAATTACAAGTTATATGGGATATGGCACCTAAATGTAACATCCAAGACTCACTATGAGTACTAAAGGCACCAGGAGCACCAGAGATAGCTTGAACAAAACAATAAATAGTAAATGGTTGTAGGAGTTGCTAGAGTTACTTTAATTTTTTATACTCATGGGCTTGTTTGTTTGCAAAGATTAATTTTAATAAGGTTAAATTTAAACTTAAATGAAGATATTCCTTTATTAAAAATTGTGATGTGAATTAAAATTAGTTATTCTATTAAGATATGTGGGAGAAGTGATATAAGTTAATTATTTTAATATATATGCAGAATATGAAATAAAATTAATTTTTATTTTAAATTATATATATAATGAAAAATATAATTAATTTTTAATATTAAATTTTATATATGATGTGACATGCAACTTGGCTAAATAAACAGACCCTTGTGTTAAGGTGACACCACCTTCATTGGTAGAAGATCTTATAGAGATGGATTCTTTGTCGTCAACATTGGCCCACTCAAGCTTCTAAAACTTCAGCCAACACTTCCCGGAGGAGTCATTGTTGTGGCCATGATGAAAAGAATGGCAAGGTCGAGAAATGTCTGAACCATGGCCACATCCAATACTAAAGGTATCACTTACATGACCAGGACCTTTGTTAAGTGGAAAAATACAGTCTTCTCTACCATTAGGCTAATCTTCATTTAATATACAGTGAGAGAGATACAAATAGTTAATACTAGTCTAATACAAATAAAAAACTACTAATCTAACACTCTCTTTCAAGCTGGAGTGTAGATATAATACAACTCCAGCTTGTTACAAAGAGAGATAAAATGAGAAGAAACTAATGGTTTTGTGCAAATATCTATGAGCTACTCCTTAGAGCTAATATGAGGCAAAATGGTCTTCTTTGTGAGTACATTATCTTTGATAAAATAACAGTCAACTTCAATACTGCTAGTTCTTTCATAAATACAAGATTACTAACAATGTAGATTGCAGTATAGAATCATTGGCTTATTGACTTTGTAATCAAGATCTCTCAACACAGTATTTACCCATATCATCTCACATGATGAATGGGTCATAGCTTTATATTTAGCTTCAGCACTAGACCTTATTACATTTTGTTTCTCACTTTCTAAGCCATTAAATTTCCAGCAACAAATATGAAGAAATCAAAAGTTTATCGTATAGCTTATATATCCCACATAATCAGTATCAGTATATAGATTCCCAATATTTTTATATAATAGTCCCTACCCTGGAAACTTTTTGGTATATTTCAAAATCGTTATAACTATATCTCAATATTGTTATTTAGGATTTTGCATATATTGGGACAACAAAGGAGATGATATCAAACCTTGTAACAATCAGTAAGTTAATTTATCAATTAGTTTATTATAGGCAAAGACATCCTCTAAGATATTTCCATCATCAGTAATAAAGACTATCTCCATAGGCGTATTAGTAGGTTTACAACCAAGAAGTCTAGTCTCTTCAAGCAGATCAGTAACATACTTCAGTTAAGAAAGAGCAATCTCTCCATTTCCGTAAGCAATTTCAATGCAAAAGAAGTACTTAGGACGAGCGAGGTCCTTGGTGGCAAAATGAAGTTCAAGATGGGGATTTAACTTCAAAAATACCAGCCTAATCACTCCCAGTCAATAAAATATCATCCACGTATACAACTAGGATGACTAATCCAACTTTAGTGTGTTGAATGAAGATAGAGTTGCTAACAGAACTACTTTTGAGGCTGATTAGCGAAGTCACTTTACTAAATTTGTCAAGTCAAGCTTTGAGGCTTTGTTTGAGACCATATCTAGCTTTCTAAAGCTTACAAGAATGAGTCTCCCCTCGAGCAATATACCCTAGAGGTGCTCTATAAACACACCTTAGAAAGATTACTGTGGAGGAAAGCATAACTAACATCCAACGGTAAAATGCCCCAGTTTTGAAGATCTTGTAAACAGAGCACACCATAGGTCAAGAGCACACCATAGGTCACTAAAGTACTCCTATAGGAACTAAGATTCTTTTTAGGGCAAATTGAAGATCTTCACATATAGCAGAAACACTTGAGAGTTATTCTTCTCTTGGAAATACATTTCATCTGGAAATACATTTCATCTGGAAATACATTTGAAGCATATCCAAAATTTTCTTAGTATAGTCAAGAAGCCAAATACTTGCATCCATTGTAGAAAGTGAAATCTACAAATTTTCCATATGTCATTAGATAATTGGAACTATCACTTTATAACTATCTATGTATTTAAAAAAATATGTTTTTAAAAAACTAATTTATTTGTAACTAACTATGCCTGGTGTATGGCCAAGATTTTTGGGTTGTAAAATTCGATTTTACAATGGATATATCTAAGTCAAACCCTAATAAAGAAACATAACAGTTAAAAGGTAAAAAAATGAGACTAGGACTTTTGACATGAAAACCGGTAAGGCGCAAAACCACGACGCCCCTTTCTAGGCGGCTTTGAAAAGGTTTCACTAAAAGAAAAACTGGACACAGTGGAGATTCCTGGAAATACAATATGAGGCAAAAAGAAGTCCTCTTTTCTCCTGTTACATTACAATTTATAGTCTGAATTTTTCCCTGGTGCTAACGTTTGGGGAATGGTCTGGGGAGGGTACTTCAAGGACTGTCCCCCTTATCTCACAGACCGGCGACCATGCTGGTACAGACGTACGGCGCCTGGGGCCGGCCATACCTCTTTAATGGGGTGTGAGGGGCCACTCCGTGTACTTCTTCTGAATCCCACTGTTCGACTTGAGGGTTGTTCGGCTTGAGGATTGTTCGGTTTTGTGGAAGTCGCCTGCCGTTCGCATTGTGCCCCTGGCCCACTTCGCAAGGATTGAGTCCACTAAAGCCTCCACGTGTACGCTCCGGATGCTGCCTTGCAGATCCCAAGGCAACAATAACAAAAGAAGAAATATCAAGTTTTCCACGCAATTAAGAAGCCAAGGAATGACCATATAGTCATTTTTCTGTGATTGCTTATAGGTAGAACTCTTGTTCTCACTACATTAGTAAGGATATGAAAGAAGATTATCTAACTTGCATTGACTAGCGGCAAAAACTTCAAAACTTGCAATACAGAAGGTAGTTTGGACCTTTCAACTTGGACATGCTAGCAACAAATTTGTTTAAGTTGGGCACCATGGTCAGCAGACAAAAACGTGAAGCAAAAAAACAATAGACAGTAGGTAGATCGGTTCGCCTTGCACCCCTGGCCCGCTTCAAGAGGATTGAGTCCACTAAGGCCTCCACGTGTACTCTCCGGATGCTGCCTTACGGATCCCAAGGCAACATGCCCCTAGTCTCGAGGCGGCGTGCATTGATGCGCGAGCCAGTCCACGCGGTTGCCACGCAAGCGGGATGACTCCATAAATCGTCTGCGTGCCCGCGCTCCAGAGAATTCTCTAGTTCCTCAAGAGAAAAAGAAAGAGAATTCTCTAGCTCCAAAGATGTCTTTTTTCAACGTCATGCCTGAAGATGTGGTGGACAAAGCCCCGCTCGCTAGGCGTTCGCGAGCGGAGCCCACTACTTCTCGGAGGCCTGCGGTTCCAGAGGAGGCCCCGAAAAGATTGTGCATCACCTTCATCGGTTTGAGGAAGACCCCCACTAGAGTAGCAGGTTCGTGGGGTCCTGCACGTGCGACTCCAAGGCCCTCTTCAGGAAAGGATGACGACGTTCGAGTTGTCACTCCGGTGAAGAATACCATCACCCTGGCGGATGACGAAGTCCCGCCCGCGGTGAGGGTGATTTCGCCTCCGGTCAACCTTCTTGTCCCCGCTACCAGGGAATCGGCTGCGCCAAAGCAGTCCGGCGATTTGACTGGTCCGGCCGTCTCTTCAGGGCTTTTGACATGTTCAACGCGCGGTATGCCGCTCGCTCTATCTGTCAGAAGCTTGAACACATCGAGAGGACCGAGGCGACCAAGGAGCAAGTGACGGGGTAAGAGCAGAAGATCGACGAAGTTTTGGCAAGCCTTCGAAGGCTGCATCCTTCGGAGGCGGAGAAAGTTCCAAGCTCTGGAGGCGAAATGCGCCAAGCAAGAGAGCAACCTGGAAGTGGCGGCGGCACGGATTGAGCCGCTAGAGAAGGAGAAGATTGACCTGGTGGCGCGTGTCGAAGAGTTGCAGGAGGATAACCGCTATCAAACAAACATCGCTCGCGTCGTTCAGGCCTTGTTGTTGTCGCCGGAATATGGGCTTCCTTTAGATTAGGTTTTTTCTTTTCTCCTCTCTTTTCTTCTTTTTTTTTAAAAATCTCCCGGCTGTATGAAAATCTTGTCAAACGTAATAGAAACTTTTTGGATTTTGAGTCTCCTTTTGATGGTGTGATGTGACTAATTGCGTGGCCCGAGGTGGCATTAGGTTAGCTTGGATTTCGCCCTCGGGAAGCTAAACCGTCGGGGAGAGGGTTATGAAAACTCACCTTAGTGGCTCCCACCGAGACTGTTTCTGTCCACAATGGTGAAGAGGTCACGCAGCCAAGCGAGGGAGAAGTGGGAGGACTTTGAGAGGGTCGCTAGAGAGACATGTTGCCTTCCTCCACAGACGTTCGATGCGGAGATCAAACAGGTCTGGGGTGAGACGCCGGCCTCGGGCTCGAGTTCCCTTTGGAGGGGGCGACGCTCAAATCCCCCCGGAGGGGAAGATTGCGGTCTGTCTCCACCATCTTTGAGGTGGGCTCTTCCTCCCCTTCCAACAGGAGTTTGTGAACGTGTTCAACCACTTCGGCATCGTTCCCATGCAGCTCCCGTCGAACGCCGTGATAATGATTTACTGCCTGATCAAGGAGTTGCGGCGCCGGAGAGTCCCTTAGGACATCGAAGTCTTTAAGGGGGTCTTCTAGTGGGAGATGAACCCCCGCCTCCATGGGTATTTCGTTCTGAAGGGGAAGCACTGCCAGGTATTCAAGGCTAGGGATACCGGATTTGCGGACTGGTACAAGCAGTTCTTCTTCGTCGCTGTTGGCGAGGTCAAATACACTGTTCCCTGAAGGGTCAGCGAAGCGAGGTTCCCTGGGGACGGTATTGGTTGCAAAAACCCCCACTTCTGAGTCGTGGATGAGATCCGAAGGTACGTTCATGACACGAAGGACTACTTACGAGAGTTAGAGGACGACGTGCAGGCTTACACAAGTAGCTTTGATTCCACCACGTGTTTTCAATCTGGGATTGACATCTCTCTGCAGGTCGCCCGCAGCTCGAATTAGCATGGTTCCGCCTCCATTAGATCGACCGCAAGAGGGTTCCCCACGAGCAAGGTGGTCCATCGGCTCTGCCAGCTCAAAGGAGGATTGAGGGTACATCTTCGATGACAGGCAGCGGAGAGGAAGATGGCGTATATAGATGACGTCCAGGTCAGTGACAGCGTCGAAGAACGTAGTAATGACCCTTCGGCGGAAATCGGTGCCGAAAGGGAGACAACTTCCACCAAACGAAGTGCTGAGAGGTCCGGCGAGGGACAAAGTGTTGAGGTCCCCAAAGAAAGCAGGCCGGGCATAGTGGCCGCGCTCAGCTTTCAGTGCGCGAATATGGTGAGGGTGGTAAATTCCTTTCTTTAACTCCCTCGTTTGACGTGTCCCTGACTGGGCGTTTGTCGCAACTCGGCCGGGAGGCGATGGCGCAGGAGATGCAGGCGAAGGAGGCAGAGCTCAAGCTCAACGAGTCGGACTGTCATCGTCGCGTTGCCGAAAAGCGACTTCGGTCTACAATGAAAGCACTCGAAGAGGCCAATCGCCGGGAAGCCCAACTACAGCGTCTACTTGAGGAGTCTTTAGACAAGCATCACGAAGATGTTCGCGAGGAGGCGGTCGCTAAATTTCAGAGGTCGCTGGAATTCAAGGCTATTATCAAGGAGGCGCTGGAGAGCTCGGTCAACCTACTTGGCTCTGCGCTTCTTGAACGAGGGATGGTGAGGTGTGAGGACCTCGAAGGGCTGGACATGGCGGAGTGCATCCAGTCGCGGAGCCAATCGTACAAGTGTGACTTCAGCATGTCAGCAGAGCGGCTGGATCAGCAATTCGCCCACGTGTCCAACATGAAGGGGGTTGTCCCGCCTTCTGTGGCCGAACTGGTGAGGATGGAGGAAGCTGCTGAGGGGGGGTCCCAGACAGAGTCGAAGGCCGGAGTTTATGAGGAGGAGGCTATAGGGGAGCCACTTGCTATGTCGCCTTTTTGAGAACGAGATCCATTGGAGGCAGTTCCCCGAACTCTTGGTGTCGATATCGAAATAAACTCCCCACCTGAAGCTTCCAGGAGGGATACATTCTAGTAAGACTGGGATGAAGGCTTCTCTGCCGAAAACCAGAGAGTACGGCGTTTGACCCGTAGCAGCTGTTGGCATGCAGTTGAGTTCCCAAATGACGGCTGGCGGCTCGTCGGCCCACGAAAATCCGGCACCTTCAAGCCTTCTCTTTAGCGCATTCAGAAAACTTTTGTTGGTCTCTTCGGCTTGTCCGTTCGACTGGGGGTGTCGAACTGAGGCGAAGTTAAGGCTGATGTCGTGTTCGAAGCAGAGATCTCAAACAAGCCGGCCTGTGAAGGCGGTTTGGTGTCGCAGACAAAGGAGAGGGGGATTCCGAACCGGCAGATGAGTTGTGTCCAGATGAAGCTCTTGACGCTTGAACTTGTTGGTTGTGCCATTGCTTTAGCCTCCACCCACTTAGAGAAGTAGTCGGTTGCGATTAAGACGTGTCGTAGGTTCCTGCCAGATTTTGGGGATGGGCCCAAAAAGTCGAGTCCCCACGTAGAGAACGGCCAGGAGCTTACCAGCAGTTGGAGTTGCGATGCAGGCTGCCTGGGAATGTTCGAGTAGATTTGGCACTAGGGGCACTTTTTGCTGAACTCTTTGGCGTCCATATGGATGTTCGACCAGTAATAGCCCTGCCAGAAGATTTGAAGGGCTAGGTTCCGTCTGGTCGCGTGCGTACCGCACTCGCCGGAGTGGACCCGTTCGAGTATTGTCTTCATATCCTCCTCACGGAACAC
Source organism: Apostasia shenzhenica (assembly GCA_002786265.1). Taxonomy (NCBI): domain Eukaryota; kingdom Viridiplantae; phylum Streptophyta; class Magnoliopsida; order Asparagales; family Orchidaceae; genus Apostasia; species Apostasia shenzhenica. The sequence continues at coordinate 971,603 of KZ451998.1, forward strand.
TTCGCCAGGGGCCAGGAATAGCAGGGTTTGAACAACTGACCTTGTAGGAGAACATATCTGGCAGCTTTCATCCAGAGCTTACAAGCCTCATGCTTGTTTGACGGCAGTTCGCCTTCCCTTAGGAATCGCGAGATCCCGTCCATTCAGCCTTCGGAGACGGAACTGACCTCGAAGACTTCAGATCTGTCGTACGCAGGTGTCAGGATGTCTTGGTCATTGCCTCTTTCTTCATTGGCCAGTTCGTCAGCAGTAGCATTCATTTCTCGGGGGATGTGTAGCAGTTGCGCCTGGGCGAAGTGCTGTAGGAGGCTCTTGGCTATGTATAGGTACTTTTTGCGTGTCCCGTCATTCTTTTGGTATATCACTCTTAGCTGGTTCACCATAAGTTTGGAGTCACTGTAGATGCAGAGTTATTGCGCTCAGAGGCCCTCTGCGAATTCGAGCCCGGCGATGAGGGCTTCGCATTCGACTTCGTTGTTCGTGATTGAAAACTGTATCTTCCTTGACCTTTTGAGGCGGATTCAGCACGACCCCGACCCCCTGAACGTGTTCGCAGGGTCCAGGGTTGTTGGTTCTCTAGTTGTTCTGGTTGCTCGGTCGTGGCGAGCTCGGCAACGAAATCCGTGAGCACTTGGCTCTTTGAGGCGGACCTCGCAAGAAAGTCTACGTCGAATTCAGAGAGCTCCACAACCCATTTCTGTAACCTTTCAGAGACTTTGGGAGAGTGAAGTATCCTTCGAAGAGGTTGGTCGGTCATCAATTTGATGGAGTGGGACTGAAAATAATGGTGCAACCTGCAGGCAACGGTGATTAGTGCAAATGAGAGCTTTTTGAGAGGGTACCTTAGCTCAGCGCTGCGCAAGATGTGACTGACGTAATGGATGGGGTGTTGCCGGCCTGCTTCCTCGCGGACAAGGACCATCGATACACAACCGTAAGTGGCACTGATATAGAGGAGGTCTTCGCCAGGAACAGGAGCGGATAGCAGTGACTTCTTTAAGGAGTCGAACGCTTGCTTGCAGTTGTCATCCCAGGAGACGTGATCTCCCTGAAGAACTTTGAAAAACAGGAGGCACCTGTCCCCTATCCTGAAAATGAACTTGCTGAGGGCCGTAACTCTTCCGTTCAGTTTCTGAATATTTGTTACTATTCGAGGGTCCATGTCCAGGATAGCTTGCATTTTTTCGGGGTTTGCCTCGATCCCCCTAGCCGATACCATGTGGCTTAAAAACTTTCCGTAGGCTGGGCCCGGCAGGTCTCGAGTGTTTCGCGGAGGTCTTCGAGATGCTCTTTTCCACTTTGACTTTTGATCAGGAGATCGTCCACGTAAGCCTCCATATTGCGCCCCTTTTGCGCGCTGTTTCTCGCAACCAAAGTTTCTCTTCTTTTGTCTGACGGGAGAGGTGTCGACTTTGAGACGTAGCTTGTGTTCAGCTATGCTCCTGTCAATCCCGGGCAAATCCTCGGGTCCACAAGCAAAGACATCGAAATACTCAGAAAGCAGTGCCACCAGAGCAGGCATATAATTTTCGAGAAAGCCCTTAGAAATTATTACAGATTTCCCGTCGGCGACGGTTACATGGTTGTTCTGGTCATTTGGGGGAAGCATTTGATCCCTGAGATCGAGGTGGTGTGGAGGCGAGATTGACTTCAAAACACTTCTGGGCGCCGGCTCTGTCTCCCTTGATTGTTGTAACGCCGAATGGTGTGGGGAATTTGACGCACAAGTGAAAGGTAGATGGCACCACCCGAAACCGCGCCATGGAGGGTCGTCCCAAGATTGCGTTGTAGCCGGAGAGTGCATCGATCAAGATGAAGTTCACCTGCTTTGCTTCTCGTCTAGGGCCATCTTCGAGGGCGAGACGTAGGGGAGCGTATCCTGCGGGCCAGTAAACGTCTCCGGAGAAGCTGGAAACCGTCATCGAAAAAGGGAGAGGTTTGCACTGGCTGACGCACATCTCGTTGAATGCGCGCAAGTAGAGAATGTCGATCGAACTTCTGGTGTCGATCAGGGTGCGGTGGACGTCACACCCCTCAATTTCGGTGACGATAACTATGGGGTTGTCGTTGTTGCCGCCTCCTTCGGGTAGATCGCCTGCACCGAAAGTGATGTTAGGTAGAGTGGATGGGACTTCGACGTGTGTGTACCTGGTGATGTCTCGGAGCTGAGGCGACATGGCCGAAACTGAAGATTGACAGCACAACTTTCTTCCCGCTGGACTTCGATGATGTTGGTCAGGGTGAAGGCGACGCCAGAGACTCACCGTGGGGGAAGAGCGTTTCGGCGGTCTTCGACGGTGGCTCTTCGACCTTCCTATAGCCAGTGAGGTGGCCCTTCTCTATGCACTCATTGACGAGTGCCCGGAAAGAGCGGCATTCGTGCAGGAGGTGGCCATAGCGCTAATGGAACTTGCAATACTTCATTGCGTCCTCGCCTGGCTGAGGTGGGTGTCGTTCGCAGCAGTTCGGGAGAAAAGCCCTATCCTGGAGGGTTGAGAAGATCTCTTCAATGATGTATAATGGAGTTGAAGTGCGCAGGGAGTCACCATCGAACTTGCGCTTTCCCTGGGGAGAGAACTTTCAGTCCCGAAAGCTTTTCCTGGGAGTGCTTTGTTCCGCTTTCGGGGTGCAGTCCTTGTCTTGCGCGGTAGGGCCTTTCGCTGCGCTTGTTTCCAACGCCTTTGCATCCTCTAGGTGAATGCGCTTTTCGGCGCGCGACCGTGCCTCATCAGTGTTTTTGGAATGTTGTCCATGAAGGAATCATAGAGTTCCCCTAGGAGTATGTTGTGGACGAAGATCATAATTGACCCATCGTCCGTGGTGTCTTTCGCCTCCGCTTTCATCTTCGAGAAGCGTCCATGTATTCCTACATAGATTCATGTGGGCGCTGCTTTATCTGCCAGAGCTCGTGGATGGTTCGAAAAGTAGTCTTCGACGTGCCGAATCTGGTGTGGAACTGGCCGGCGAATTGCTCAAAATTTTGGATGGAGCCCTGGGGGATTTCGTCAAGCCAGTCCAACGCCAGACCTGTCATGGTGTTCCGAAAAAGACGGCATTTGTATGCGTCCGGAACGGGGTCGCCCGTCGCCAAGGAGTTCTCGAATCATTTGACATGCTGGGCCGAATCAGTGAGCCCGTCGTAGTCGTTGACCTTAGGAGCTTTGTAGCCACGGGGTGCAGGCGCAGCCATTATCGTGAGCGAGAATATTGTACTCACCTGAGGTGCCGGGTGGTACACTTCGGGTCGGCTCTCCCCGGCCGCATGTGTGTGCTGACCTCTTTAGGGAGAAGTTCGTAATGCTCTGTGCTGGGAGGTGGGGCAGGCCCTCAAGCGGGAGCATGGAAGGGGTGGCCTCAACTGCTGGAGGAGGACCGGAAGGTTGGTGAGGAAAGAGTTCATGGTTTGGAAAAGTGTGGCCACCGCTTGTGTAAGGGTCTGGAGTTGGCGATCGTTTGCGGAGCCGTCTAGCCGGGGGGCAGGTGGCGGCTGTTGTTCGGCGGCGGCGTCTGTTGTTCGGTGGCGGCGCCTGTTCGACTTGAGGGTTGTTCGGCTTGAGGATTGTTCGGTTTTGTGGAAGTCGCTTGTCGTTCGCCTTGCGCCCCTGACCCACTTTGAGATTGGGTCCACTAAAGCTTCCACGTGTACGCTCCGGGTGCTGCCTTGCAGATCCCAAGGCAACAATAACAAAAGAAGAAATATCAAGCTTTCCACGCAATTAAGAAGCCAAGGAATGACTATATAGTCATTTTTCCGTGATTGCTTATAGGTAGAACTCTTGTTTTGACTTCATGAGCAAGGATATGAAAGAAGATTATCTAACTTGCATTGACTAGCAGCAAAAACTTCAATGCTTGCAATAACGAAGGTAGTTTGGAGCTTTCAACTTGGACATGCTAGCAACAAATTTGTTTAAGTTGGACACCATGGTCAGCAGACAAAAAGGTGAAGCAGAAAAACAATAGACAGTAGGTCCTAGATGGGTTCTCCTCATTTCAGGACAAATGATCATATAATCAGCAAATGAAATAAAATGGTGTAGCTCATAAGAGAATAGAATTGCCCATTCATACTGATCCCTTCGTACCTCGGTGATTGAGGAGCATGCCAAGGATGAAGGAGCAGAGGCCAAGAATGAAGTGTAGCCAAGTGTTGCGTAGAAACAACACTAAGGAAGGCTGCATTGGTCGTGCAAGAATCGAGATTCGATGCATTTGGGAGCTGACATGCTACAAGCTTCAAGACCTACATGGTAGGACAAACACATTGTCATAATGCTAAGGAGGACATGGTCATTGAACTGAGGCTCTGACCCACGAGTGAAGGCGTGAAGCTTTGAGCATTCAACCGAAGTTGAAAAGAGATGGATGGCGATTTGATCTTAGTAGTTTGAAACTTGCTGCAGAAGTGGAGCGGGACAGCATCTCATGGCAAGGAGGAGGCAACGTCAGGTCATGCTTTGATACCACGTAAAAAGTTAAAAAGCTTAATTTCTTATATTTGAAAAGGAAAGCATGGTTTCTTTGTATAGGTACAAATACAACAAACACAATTATGAGGACAATATTTGAAAGTATTTCCTGTAGAAAACAACATAAAGTATCAACAATAAATAGACTCATCATTTATTCTATCACAAATATAACTACTATAATTATACCCACTAATATAGCTACTACAATTATTTATTTTAACACGTGCACCAAAAAAATCATATGACAAAGTACATATATGTATTACTTCATTGCCATCTAATTAAGGAACTGAGGAAAGAAATGAAATTTGAAAAATTACAACTTCTGGGAAACAGTAATGAAGTTCTAACATCCAACACTTTTGTAAAATTTTCATAGTTACCTTCAATCCGACAGCAGCCAGATTCTCTGTAACAAGCTCAGCTATTTTATCCTGTGGCATATTTGAATTTTCGTACCTTATAACAAATGATAATGAGAAACGAATGTGAGTGAACCCACCTAGCAGGGCTTTCAAGTTTGACCAGAAACAAGTATAGCACTATTACAGTTGGAAACCAACATTCTCACGAACGGTAAGAGAATCAAATAGTGCTGCGCTCTGAAAAACCTGGATAAACAAAAATGATCTAAGAAAAAATAAACCGGATGTTAATTATGTTGGGTTCAGACAAGAAGTGATGAGGTGACTGTGATGTAGAAAAGTTTAACCCAAGGAAAGATAAAAATATGGTGGACCGGCAGATGCATAATAAAGGATATATGAACTAAACCTAATCAGTGTATACAAGTAATATGGAAAATAATTATGAGTGGAACATCACTACATTTATTTTTTTGAAAACAAAATGATCCGGGATGCAAATGGAATGTCAAAAACGTTATACCATGCATTTGTATCAAATATTTACCATAAGAACACAAAATTTATTAAATAGTAATTTGCAACAAAATTTGTAAGAATTCCAAGGAAAGGCTACGAGAGATAAAATTATATATAGACTCGTGCAAAACTAACCAACAAGGCAACATTTAAATCAATTGAAGCATAATGAGATTTGGGACACAAAACAAGGCACGAAAGAGTACCAATGCCCATAATGGTATGGAACTTCAAGTTCACCACAGAAGGAAAGCAGTCAAAATATACAACAATAACAACAACAATAAATCAAGCCTTTATCCCACTAGATGGGGTCGGCTACATGAATCCATTATTTAGATTGCACAATATCAAATAGGAGATCTTCATTTAGCTCCAAATATATAAGATCATTTTTTATAGTTTCTTACCATATCATTTTTGGCTTTTCTCTTCCTTTTTTTACTAGGCAAGATCTAATAGTCTAACTTTTCTTACTAGAGCTTCTATCGGTCTACAACTTATATGTTCAAACCATCTAACCAACTTTCTTTGAGCTTATCTTCAATTAAGACCACTCCAACCTTCTTACGAATATATATTTATCTATCATCTTGTCCTTTCACATACACCCGCTCATTCATTTTAACATCCTCATTTCTGCGACACTTATTTATATATTTTTACTTCATAGGCCAGTATTCAATACCATATAACATCGTCGGTGTTATAACTACTCTATAAAATTTATCTTTAAGTCTCAATAGAATTTTTCTATCATTCCTCCACTTTATCCATACTATTTAAATTTCGCTAATAACATTGTCATCTATTTTATCGTTATTTTATATAATCGACCCAAGATATCTAAACTGTTCGTTTTTCTGATAACTTGATCATCAACTGTCATCTCTTCATTACAAGTACTTTTTTTTGACTAAATTTACACTTCATGTATTCAATTTTAATCTACTAAAACAAAAACCTTTAAATTCTAATGAATTTCTTCATAACCCGACTTTTGCCTTAGCACCTCCTATAGTCTTATCAAAATGGAGAATATAAACTGCAAAAAGTATACACCAAAAGCACATTTTTATGAATGTATCCAGTCAACAACTCCATAACCAATACAAATAGATATAAACTCAAAGCTAGACTTTAATGTAATCTAACTGAAATAGAAAAATTCATAGCCCTCTTATATTTGAACATATATAATAGCCCCTTTATATATATCCTAAATAACTTGAATATAAGTAATGTAAACTTTTTCTTTTCTAAAACTCTCCACAGCATTTCTCTTGAGACTTATCATAAATTTTTCTTAAATCAATAAAAATCAAATATAAATTTTTTCTCTCCCTAAATATTTTCATTAAGTCTCCCAACAAATGAATAATTTTCATAATAAATCTGTCCGGCATAAAACTAAACTGATTTTATGATATTCTAACATCACAATATAATCTATGTTCGATCACCCTCTCAGAAGTTTTAAAGTATGAATTATTAACTAAATTCTTTTATAATTAGCACAATCTCGTGCATAATCATTATTCTTATAATAAGTACTAATGTACTTTTTATTTATTCATTTGATATTCTTTTAATCTTCAAAATCATATTAAATAATTTAATGAGCCAAGCAACTCCATCACATATACATTTTCAACATCTATTCGAATATTATCCAGTCCTACTATTTTTTCACACTTCATCTTTCTTTAAAGCTACCCCAACTTTAGCTTTGCTTATACGCCAAATATAAGCACAATTTCTATCTTCTTTTTGGATACTAAGGGCTTGTTTGGTTGAAGGATAAATTTGGGTAAGGAAAGAGAAAATATTTTATTTTATAAAGTTGATTAGAAAGAAATTTATTTTAATATTGGGAGGTGTGTAGGATGTGAAATAAAGTTGATTTTAAGGTTAAAATTTGTGTTGGATGTGAAATAAAGTTGATTTTTAAGGTTGAAATTTGTGTTAGATGTGAAATAAGATTATTAAAATTTATAATAAATTTAAAATATTATTATTTTTTTGCTTGGCCCATTTTTAGGGCTTTGCCAAACAAGTCCTAAAATCAGTAATATCAATCACATTATCACAATAATCATTGAAAAGCCTTTCAAAGTAATTCATTTATCTTTGTTTAATGTCATTTTTAAAAAGTAATTTCTAATCCTCATCTTTAATGTATTTTACTCTGGTCAGATATATAGTTTTCTTATCTCTTACTTAACAAACTTGTATATATATTTTTCTCATTCTTTGTTACCTAATTTTCTATAAAGATCATCAATAGCTGTTTTCTTTGCATTATAAATTGCTTTCTTAAATTCTTGTTGAATAATTTTATATTTTTTAAAATTCTCTTTGCTCTTACACTTAAACTAGTCTTCATAATAAACTTTCTTTTCATTAATCTTTTTTTATATTTCTTCTTTCCACTATCAAGATTTTTTATTAATTGAAAATTTTCCTTTACATTCTCTTAATATATTTTTTACAATCTTACGAACGCAGTTAGTATTCTTCAACTACATAATATCAACTTCCCCTTCAATGTCCAACTTTCTATATTCTAGAATTTTTTGCTCATAGATATTACTATTTTTATTCTCTAGATTTCATCAAGTTCAAGGGCATTGTTTTGACTTAATATTTCTTCTCCAGTTTTTTATCTTAAAATCTAAAACCATTAATCGATATTGTGTAGTCAAACATTCACTTAAAATGTCTTACAATTTTTACAGTTCAAGCGAACTCGCTTCCATATAAAGAAATAATTAATCTGTGTTCTTGAACACCCATTCTTATAAGTAATAATATTCTCATCTTTTTAAAAAAAATAAAATATCAGCAATTAAAAATTATAAGCTAAGAAAAACTCTAAAATAATTTCACCCTCTTCATTAGTCTCTCCAAAACTATATCTACCGTGAATGCTATTATATTCTTCAACAAAGTCATTCAAAATTTTTCTTTTATACTCACATTAAAACCTATTTGGGGGCTACATGCTTACAATATTAATAGTTATTCTATTAATAACAATCTTTAAAATTATAATTCTATCTTCATTCCTTTTGACTTCCATTGCATGCTTTTTTAAACTCTTATCGAGGATTATACCCAATCCATTCCTGATTCTATTCTTACCAGAGTACCAAATTTGAAATCTAAGCCATTAATTTCTTTGGTTTTCTCCTCTACTCATTTTGTTTCCTATTTATTTCGTTTTGTGACGGCACCAAATATTAATCATTTTATGAATTATAATATTTACTAACTTAATTAGCTTGCCTGTGAGGGTGCTTATATTTCAAGTTCCTAATCTTAACCCAGTGTCTTGAATTAGCTTCTTTACCAGCATCAAGTTTAAAGCAGTCAAAACATTTTCCCAAAAATTCCTTTACATGAAACAATAGCATTGAACACCGCAGAAAATTCTCAAAATGAACTAGATGAACAGGAATCCCTTTAAATAACCTTGAACAAATTCAATAAAATGAACTAGATGCTACAAAGGATGCGGTGAAGGAGAACCAAAAGTCCCACTTCATTGTGATGTCGTGTTGAAAGGTAGAATAGACTCAACACATTGCATAGAGGCAGAGCATAGAAGGATTTGCGATTGTAAAGTCCGAAATCTATATCACCACCAAACTATAACTTAAATAGGGTTGCACATGTAACTTTCTAAAAAATCAGTCAGGAGTTCAGACTTGAATAACATAAGCCTTCAGAAGCTGAAGGTAAATGTGAATCATTTTAGCCTTTTACAAGGGCTTGTTTGGTTGGAGGATAAATTTGGGTAAAGAAAGAGAAAATATTTTATTTTATAGAGTTGATGGGAAAGAAATTTATTTTAATATTGGGAAGTGTGTAGGATGTGAAATAAAGTTAATTTTAAGGTTGGAATTTGTGTTGGATGTGAAATAAAGTTGATTTTTAAGATTAAAATTTGTGTTGGATGTAAAATAAAGTTATTAAAATTTATAATAAATTTAAAATATTATTAAAAAAATATTTTGCCTATTTTTGGGTAATTGCCAAACATGCCCGCATACAATTACCATGACTTGTAGCCAAGTTTTTCTAGAACTAAACGTGAAGTAAAGTTCAAAAAAGGGTACATAAAATAATGTAAATTTATGCATGTGGGAAGCTATAAACACTTTACTGTTATAACAGAACGTCAGAATACCATAGCCTTTTTGTATTATAGGTGCATATGAGCATAGAAAATAAAGCTCCTACCAAGCCGATTCGAAGACCTGAGATCTCCTCATCATCAACTAAGCCAGGTCTCTTTCTTCCACGAATGAGAACTTCCCCCTATTTATGATCAAGTTTCACTCACAAAACATTGCTAGAACAGTCATACAGAAAAGAAGAAACAGCAGAATAAGATCCTAAACTAAATTTCAAAACAAATACCCTGTCCGGAGACAACAGCCCCGCCAAAATCTTTAGCACTGTTGATTTGCCGGTCCCTGAAGGACCAATGATCCCAACAGCCTCACCGTGTCTTATCTGGAAATGCATAATAAGTAGTAACATAAGTACAACTTTTAAAAAAAAAATTCCATACCCCAATTAATTATCATAAGTCCTACAAGTCAACTGAGGAAGTTGAGAAGAAATATAATCCAAAACAATGTATGACCATGCATTCACTAGTCAAATTCCTCTGAATCTAGCAGTCACGAAATGCTACAATAAAAGACAAACCCTCAAGGGTGTAGACGGCCTTGGAAATGATGAAATAAATCACCTGATTTTAAAATAATTTATGTTCAAATATGATGCAATACACAAAAGATGATCGTAACCTGAGATAAGAAATCTTTGACCATAAAACCAAACCTCCAGGCTAGCAATACGATGGATGCAAAAGAAAGATTACAATTCGCATTAATCTTTTGTTCAATTAATAAAGCACAGAAGAAAAAAGGCAGAATTCCGTTTGGACTACATGACCTTAAAGTTGATAGTAGGCTAGTTCAATTCCTGCAAGTTAAAATCATGCAATACTCTCTTTTGCACTTCCAATTACAGCAAATGTGATTTCGCAAAGTGGTTTTCCCTCTCTCAAATAACTCTTGATTTGTTGTTTTCCCCTACTTCTCTTTGACTCTAAAGTCAACCGCCCTTCATACCAATTCACAAGTTTGGAAGTTTGCCAAGAATGTTGAAGATTGATTGAAAGAGTAGAGAAAACGTTTTTTCTTGTAGCTTCTCAATACCAAAGGGAAAGAAATCCAGACTGCATAAGATTGGCCACCGGGCACCACTACGGGAAAAAAAGAGTTACAAAAACAAATTCTTCTCGTTCAATTTCTTTTCTGAAGCCAAACCATACATGGATCAATTACAAAGTATCAGGAGCACACAAAGGCGCCGTTTGTATGGAAGTTAAAAATTAACCTGGTTTAATTTTAACCTATCATATCACATCACACATAAGATTTAATATTAAAAATTAACATTATTTCACATCCTACACATATTACTAAAATAATAACTAACTTATATCACATCCCTCACATATCCCAACATAATAACTAAGGGCCTGTTTGGAGGCAGGCTATTTTGGACTTTTCACGCGTCGGCCCCAAATCAGTCCGAATGGCGTGAGAAAAAACAGAACTTCCTATCTTCCGCAATTGCGAGATCTGTTGTTGTGCGCTAGGGCTCCTTCTTCCGGGTCGTCACCTCCTTCCGCGGTCGTCGCCTCCTTCCGCGGTCGTCGCCTCCTTCCGCGGTCGTCGCCTTCTTCCACGAACGTGAGATCAGTTGTCGTGCGCTAAGGCTCCTTCTTCCGCGGCCATCCCCTTCTTCCGCGGTCGTCGCCTCAGCACATTTGGTGGTGAGTTCTGTTCTCTTGTGCGCTAGGGTTTCTTCTTCTTTCTTCTTCCGCTCCCTTCTTTTTCTACGCCGGTCGCGTGGACTGGCAGGAGACGCCGGAGGCGCACGTGTTCAAAGCGGATCTACCGGGCCCAAGAAAGAGGACTAGTTCACACAGAGATGCGGGAAAACGTAGGGCTTCCTCTCTTGTCAACGCTGTTCTCAGATCTCGGATGGGAGCATGTAGTCTTTCCTAAAAATTGGAAGATTTCTCGCTTACTAGCATCAGTGAATCTTTCTTTTGATGTGCTTAGCGTTTTCGGTCTGTGGGTTTACTTTTTGATAGGGGGGAGAGAGAGAGATGTGGAGGCTTGAGGGGTTGGGTGGGGTTTCCATAAACCCTATGCTCGATGCCTATCTCAATCAGTTCGGCGACGGCGACACAGGTCAGTTTTTCTGCGAGTTTCTCTGGATTCTGTTTGGCCTCCTGTTTTTCTACGGCTATGCTGAGGTTTTGCATAGCAGATCAGCTGCTCCGCTGATATTCACATAATTTCGATCTACCTTGGATTTCACAGTTGGGGTGTGATTTTGAGAATCAAAAGTAGTACTTTAGTGATGGGTCATTTATTTTAACAGTAATTCTGTGGTAGGTTCTGCTTTTCTTTATCTTGCCTTTCCTAGTGGACATCACCTTCTAGTTGTTTATTTCCACATGAATATCCCTCAGAAAAAAATCCTTTACACTACTGCTTGAATGTAAAACCAATTTATTTCCTCCTTTCCTTCTATCTTGGCAAATTTTTGAATATGTGGTAGATTTACTTGGATGGTTTTTAAGCCTCAGATTTAGCCAAACAAGGAATAGTTTTAAGCCATCTTAAAAGCTATTTGAAGCATGAATTGTAAACTGCTTAATCACTTATGTTATCCTTTTCTAAATGAACCTGAAGTAAATCAAAGATCATTTTTAGGTTGATGCTTTTTATTTAATAATTTTATTGAGGTTTGTACTAGTTAGTAGCTTGAATCAGATGTATAGTTTGTAGGTAATGGTTTTTTCGTGAGCACAAGAAGGTGAAGTTAGATTTGAATTTTAGATATTTTTTGTACATTGTTTTTTAGTTTTCTCATGGACTGGATAACTTGTTCATTTTTTATAATTAACCTAATAAATATAGTTGTAATTTGTAATCTTGTTTGTAATCTTCAACCATGATTTATATTTGTTCCTCTCCTGTTCATCTCAGGCCAATTTGAGTTTGTATTCACTTGCAAATATGGTTCCTTCGTAAACTGTTTTTTCACTTTGACTGCCTTTTTGTTTTTTTTTGCAATAATTTATTTGATTGACATATGAATCTTTGATGTTACCTTTCCATATCAAATCCATCTTAGATTGAGAAATTTTGATTACATCATTCTATAATAATGTGTTTTTTGAATAGGTTTATCTACTTTGCAGTGAATGGTAGGTTGAAATAGCTTTATTATTATGACTTTTTGGTAGATACAGAACAAACATAAAAATTCTATTGTACTTTTGAAGTAGTTCTTTTCTTTGGTAGATCTTGAAGAATTGAAGTAATTTTTTTTAATATACTTAATTATGAATATGTATAATATATTGCTATATATGAAAATTATTATGACCTTCAAATTCGTTTATGGTGCTTGTGTATTTATTAGTAATAATTTGGATATCAAATTATTGAGATTTTCTATGATATAAAGTTGTTGAAATGTAAAATAGTACACATATAAGATTGATTAAAAAAAAAGATGACTAATACCTATTATTTTTTCGTTTATGTTTAGTTTTAACAATGACCCTCCATCATAGAAAGAGAAAAATATTTGAGAAAATAATTAAGCCCAAATTCAAAGTGGGCATTAATTCGGATTGTAAATCAAGCAACTTCTCCTACATACATGGAGGTCATTCATATTCTTCACATCACAAAGTTAATTATTCTCCCACACAAAAGCTGATTACGGATTATTTTCGACGTAAGTTGCAAAATTATTTAAAAAATTTATAACTCTAGTAGAGTGTTATATTTTTATTAGGTTATGCATGGGTGACATTATTCCTCATTTTAGTAACTTCTACTTATTTTTATATATTTATTTCCTTTTTCAGATATAAAAAATAATCACCGTTAGCTATGATCTTCATTTTAGTAACTTCTATGTTAGCTATGATCTTGCTTACTTGATGTAGCTAAGCGACCAAGCTGACTTGAATTCTATGAGTTTTGATGGCCTTAACACCATTGACATTGCTGTAGAAGAAAGCAAATTTGGTGAGACTGGTAAAACGGAAGAGAAGAACAATAATTTGGAGCTACTTCGAATTACTACATGCAGGAAAGGATGGAAGGGAAAGGTGCAAGTGCAGAATTTGAGGAACATCTTATTTATATGAAAGCAGATTTTGGAAACTTGCAATGTGTTTTATTTCAATGGGAAGACAGTGATTGGCAGTTTTATAATTATTTCAGATGGAGCAGGCCATCAGAACCGATTCAGTGGTTTCTCTTCTCACTTCCTACTTGAAGTTTGTGATCAGAATCAACAGTTACAACTTTGCTATTTTTTTCTCTTTACATTTCCTATTTGAAATTTTGTTGAGCTGTATGTTATCCTGCACTTTGCTTTTTTTTATCCTACTATTGTACATTGTCATATGTGGTGTTGTACATATCATATATAGTATTGTACAAGTCATATATGATATTGTAGATGCAATATTAACTCATATATGATATTGTATATGTAATATTTCATTGTGGTGTTGTATATTGTCATATATTGTATTTTTTCTCAAATATCCTTGGAATGACATGATTGTTGCTCTGTTTATTTAAACGTACATATTCATAGTTTTTTAAAATTTATAAAAAAAATTTATTATATTTAATTATTTTATAATTAATAATATAAAAGAAATGAAATTAAAATATATATGTAACAAATGAATTAATAAAATTATAATATTTTTTATGTAGAAATAATTAATTTGGAGAAGTCGTTCCTGTCAATTAGTCTTACTGAAAAAAGCAGAAGGCTAAAATTAGAATCGACTTAAAATAAAAAATTTTAATTCAATTTGAGCTCAACGACTTGCTGGAACTTCACTCGTAAAGTATAATTTTAGCTTTGGCGTCACTGAGGAAGGTAAAAAAATGACATAAATTTAAAAATTTGTTCAAGTGGTATGAAGTAAAATTAAAAATTTGTTCAAATTAATAGCAAAGGAACTATCATGTAATATACGAAAAAAATGTACGGACCTTTTCGCTCATTTTTAAAAATTCTAAGTTAAATAAAAATTATGAGTTAATTACAGCGACTTTTCAATAATTAATTTTCAAAAATTTTGTATATATATATAAAGTCAAGATCGTTATGTAATATATTTTAATTTGTGTAACTAATATTTTGATAGATTATATATTAGATTTTATTGGTTCACATACCAAACACTAACTTTACAAGAGTTTGCATGATCTTCATTCTTTTGAGAAGTTATCTGCTATGAAATATTACCACATTAGCACCATGAAGCCAGAAGTGACTAGCATTTTGGAATTGACTTGGGATATAATTATTTCTTTCCCAAGTAAAAGAGAAACAATTGCTACACTATGAAAATAAATAATCAAAGAACTACCTTGAAGCTCACACCTCTTAAAATTTGCTTCTCTCCAAAAGATTTGTGAATATCCCTACACTCAATAAGAACCTCGCCTTCATTCATAGAATCTGAAAATGCCCCCAAGTTCTCTACAACTCTTGAGTTCTGAAAATATGATAAACAAAAACATCACAATATATTCTAAGAGGAAACAAGTATTTCATATTTTTTATTCAATAACTAAATTATATTAAGTAAATAATGCCAATATTGAATGTTCGTACTTGCAATTTTAATACTTTCTATAACAACAAAACTTTTCTATAAAACGATTTAATGTGAAAATATGAATCAAAATATCACCATAAATCTTTTTAAAAAATTACAACTCAAATCCTACCTTGACATTTGGTATTATCGCCAAACGCAAGTTTAAACCTAATCATACTGTCGTAGCTAAATGTTCCTTTAAGTATTACACTGCTATATGATTTACAGATTTAATTTGAGATCTGGGCCAATTGGTTCAAAACCACGTTTCGTTAATCAGAGTTTGAAAAAAAAATAAAAATACTCAGGATTAAAAAAGTGTGCAAGTGTTAACAATGGTCTGACAATGAACATTAAGCATGACTAAAAGAGAGGTGGATAGAATATGTTTTACAAGAAATGCACTCTGACTGTTAGTGAGAGACTGACTGAGAACACAGGATAGAAAGAAAAACAAAGAACATGTGTATTGGTGTGAAAAATTATGCAATTAAAATCAAAATATTTATCACCTAACATAATGATGCTGACCACTAAAAATGTGTAGCAAAACATCCTTTCAAAAAGTTTATTCAAGTTTTATGATAAACAAGATGAAAAGCGTAGGAATACAAAAAAGAGACCTGATTAGTGAGTATGAATGTACCTACCAATCTAAAACTATTACACCTAGTAGGGCAAGTCAAGCTTCATATACAACATTTGAAGTAAACTTCACAGTTCACACAGAGCACACAAATGTTCATGAAATTAGCAAGAATCTATGTAACTCAGCATAAAAAAAATGCCTTGCAGGTTTCCCCAGTTATTTGTCATCATGCAAGAAAAAACCAATTCATACAGAATGAATTTGAAAACATAAATCTATGTTTGAGATGCCATATCCAAGATTGAAAGTGTTTTTCATCTTAGGATGCAACAATCACAGGTACGTTTTCACACTTTGCCATCTGCCTATCCCCAAGATTTTGAGCTTTGGGAAGCACAGAAAAGGCATTGCATTTCTTCCAAACTGGACTCCAATTGGATCTTCAATTCCCGCATAAATTCCATACAGCGATTTACAGGAAAACAGGAAACGCTACTCTTACATCGCTTTCTAAGGAAGCAAGGCCGTCCCCCAAATTGCGCGGAGGCGCCGAGCACGTGCAAAGAACATTCCTCCAGGAAGAACTCGAACCCCAACTCCTCCGGCCGGACACCGAAGCCCTACAACGCGAAGAACTATGGAAACTCGCCGCGGGCGTACCCCAAGCAATCGTCAAACGCGCCGCAGAGATCGACATCTGCGAACCCCAACTCCCGAAAATCGCAGAGCGAGCTTGTGATAGTGATACCGCCTAGAGGAGAACGGTCTTCGATTTCGATTTCGCCTTCAGGACACCTCGTCGCGTCGCACACTCATGACGAAGAAAAAATGAAAAATTTGGGAAAGTTCAGTAGAGCTTTGCGAGGTTGGATGAAACAGGGTTATATATAATGAGGCATTTACACAGAGGTACTATAAATATGAAAAATTATGCGTTTAATTATTAAAAATAAAATATTATTTATATCATATTAAATTTTATATTATTTTTTAATAAAATTATTTGAGTATTTACTAAAAGTATTTCAGTACTCTATTACAGCAAAGCTTGCAAAAACCTAACACAAAACACTCATAACAGTCTAAATGAAGTGTTTAATTCAACTTTAGAAAGTAATAAAAAAAATTAACAAAGCTCAAAAACTTTGTAATATTCTGTGATCACATTGTAGAGGTATTATCCGCTTTGGCTTTAGGAAAACTGCGTGACTTGAGCAAGAAGTCACCCATCCAGTGCTACTTCAGCCTAAGCACACTTAACTACGGAGCGCCTCTACCATTTGAGATCATGTTATCTACTTATACAGCTTAGGATCTTCCTCCTTTCCGATATGAGACGATTCATTTTTGTGCCCTTCTCACCACTCATTATTCGGCCTAGAAGCCTGCCAGGAGCTGCACTTTGCCTCAGTGATTCATCTCTCTTAGGACATCACACGGCGATCACTCCCCGCCCTCTTCAGCCACGGGCGTCACGGACTTAAATAAAAAATATTTAAAATTATAAATCAACATAGTATTATTCAATGATCTCAATGACCTTGTTGTAATTTATTGCATAGTAACAAAAAAATTAAAAATCTAAAAAATAATTGCATTAAATTGAAGAATATAATTCTTTTCAATATATAAAATTGATCAAGGAATTTAAAAATTTAACTTCCTATCTTCATCATCAATCATCATAAAAGAAAATGCAAAAAATGAGTCTACTAAGATGAATGTGTGTATATACACACAAAAAAAATGAGAACTAAATATATTCGAAAGAAAATTAATGTTGCACCAATTAAAAACAAACTTAGAGAAAGTCGGCTTAGATGGTTTGCACATATAAATCGTAGGCAGATTAAAATTCCAACTAGAAAAATCGAGTTATTGGATATTGCCCATGTACAAATAGAAAAAGAGAGAACAAAAAAGACATGACAAGAAACTATAAGAAATGATATTAGTTATTTAGACTTAGATAAGAATTTGTTAATTTATAGAACATAATGGAAAGAAAGAATTTATGTATCCGACCCCACATAGTGGGACTAAGGTCCTATTTGGCGCGAGAACCAAAATTAAAACCAAAATGGTATTAGTTAAAAAATAACAATAATAATAATAAATAAATAAATTTTTTTTTATCATTATACATAAATTCTAATATGAAAAAATATTATTTTACTTCATATGCTCAATAATTTTCAATAAAAATATCAATTTTATTCACATTCCAAATCAAAATACTTGGTTGTTGTTGTTGGTAGGGCATGCACTATAGTAGCCCAACACTCGATGATAAACAAACGACGCAGATGTCTAGATTTTCTAGTTATGCCAACAATCTATCCCATTTGACTGGGCCGTCTATCCGAACATGACCGAATGGTTCTATCGAGCTATGTAATTGGCGTAGTTGGACATAAGGGTGTTATATGGATCGAAGATTGAAAATCGATCGAAAATTGAATCGATTTTAGATCGAATCGAAATTGAGTTAATCTAAATGAGCCGACTAACGAGCCAAAAGTTCAGCTCGGTAATAATTTCGAGCAGATTTTAAGCCGGGGTAGGCTCGGCTCGATCCAGATCGAAATCGGCTCGAATTAAAATACATATTATATTATAATATATATATATTATAAACCGAGCCGGATCGAGTCGAGCCACTGGCTTAAAAAATATTGAGATTTGATTCATTTTCAAGCTGGTTCGAAAATGAATCAAAATCGACTCGAAGTCGATTGGAATCGACTCGAGCCGGCTGGAAGTCGAACCCAATCGAGCTCTAGTCGATCGAAATGTAATCAATTCAATTTCAAGTCGGTATTGGCTCGACTCGAAATCGGATCGGTAACAGACCTAGTTGGACGGTTCGATGTGGCTACGCCAGTGGCCTGACCATCTTGGTGGTCCGGTCTGATCAGAAGTGAAGATCACACCATGATGTTGGTGTGATCGGACGGTCGGCCGTTCGCCTGATCATGGCAGGAGACGGCAGTTCTGCTGTCTTTCTCGTTGTTCTAGTCTCGTTAAAAGGCCTTTTTAGCTCGCGTCTCTGGATCATGGCGATTAGGGTTTCTGCACGACGGTCGCTCAGTCTACTTGTGCGTTCATCTCCTCACCGATGCTTCTCATGCCCTCCCACTACCCAGAGCAAATCCAACTTCGCTCGGCAGATCTCTCTTGCTGGTCTCCTACGGCGACACGGCTTACCCTCTTCCCACCTCCGGGAATTTCTTCAAAAGAATGATTTTTTACTCCATTCTACCTCTTTGGAGATCGAGAGTTCCATCAGGGAGCTGCTTTCCTTCGGTTTGTCCCAGAAGTCTTTCCTCTCGGTCGTTTCACTCTGCCCTAGATCTCTCGAGCTGGGGTATCTCACAAGATGGCTTGAGGTTTTCTCCGATTTGGGGCTCTCCAGCACCTCCTCTGCTGGGGTGATTCAGATGGTTCTCGAGCAATCGGCGCGATGCAGGATCGAACCGGAGGAGTTCCTCCGGCATTGTCACCTAATGAGAAGCGCTGGCCTCGGCACCGAAACAATGACTAGGGTTTTTGAGGAGCTCCCGACGGCGTTCATGAACGATGGGATCGACTTCAAATGCAGAATCGATTTCTTGAAGGAAGTTGTGGGGATCAAGGCGGACGAGGAACTCAACAGAATCTGCCAATCTTACCCGGCATTCCTGGCGTTCAGCATCAATACCAGATTGAGGCCTCTCTTCGCCGAGCTCTCAGAGCTAGAATTTGACCGGAATGAGATTAGAAATTTCCTGATTCAAAACCCGCGGCTTCTTCTGGACATGGAACCTGGTGAGCTCTCTCGCTGCGTGAATCTGCTGAACGGCCTCAAATGCCGGATTGCGATCAAGAAGAGGATCCTGGCAAGAGGCCGCCTTCCTGCCGCCATCGACGTAAAGCTCCGAATCGACTTCCTATCCAGCCATGGATTGACCCGAAGAGACGCTTTCAAGATCCTCCACGTCGAGCCGAGGTCGATACTGTACTCAACCGAAGAACTAGGTAAAAAGATGGAATTTTTCCTGCAAAAGATGGGGTTCTGCATCGATCACTTGGTGGAATTTCCCGATTTCTTGGGAGTGAATCTGGAGAAGCAGATAGTTCCCAGGTTTCAAGTGATGGGCGCTCTCAAATCCATGGGCGGGCTTGGGATGGAGGTGGGACTGAAGCATCTTGTGAGATTTAGCAGGAGAGAGTTCTATAACTTTTTTGTGAAGCCTTACCCAGAGTGTGAGCAGATCTTTGGAGGATTGGTTAGAGAATCGAAGGTAGATCAAAGAACAGTGAAACCCAAGTATCCAACTGGTTTGTGGAAATTGTTCAAACCAAAGAAGTTTTCTGATTCTGAAGAGGATGTGAAGAACTTGAAGTAGTTCTCATGGAGACTTCAGCTTAATATTTTTGAATATATTTTGAGTTTGAAAAAGTTTCAACTCAACAAGTAGGAATGTGCGGATAATGATTTAAATTTAACTGTTTGGTTTAATTTAAAATTTAACAATTTAATGATAATTTAATAATCTGAATATTTTCGTCAATCAATATAAATATAGTTTTATAATATAATTTTAATTATATTGTAAAATTAATTATACAATTACTTTTAAATTTTTACTGTTTTTTTAAAATTTATTATAGTAATGTGATTAAATTATTTTATATAATTGAATAATTTTTATAAATTATTTTTGAGAATAGAGGTGAATTTTTTTTAGTTAATTATTTTTATATTTAAATTGTTATCTAAAAATTTGTATAATAATATTTAACATCATTATTAAAAAATTTTAAAAAAAATTAGATAAAAAATAATTTTAATCAAATTAAATTTAACTAATATTTATTTGATTAATTTGATTTATATTTTTTAAAAATTTAAAATTGAACTTAATTTTTGGTTTAATAATGAGCATGAACAAAACAGAAGCTAAACTATGAACCTGCCACCACCCTTCATTTTTTTTGATTATTGCGGCCCAATTGTTTATACGAGTAATGACCCTAACTACAGATTATAGAAACACATCCATTCATTAAAACATCCACAAACAATAACATTAAACAGCCATTTTTGAGCACAAATCAACATTAAATCCATAAATCAACTTACAAAATGTTACAGAACCCTACAAAACTCTTCAAGTTTACAGTTGTGAAAGATGCAGGAAAGACCATATAGCAGGTACCTGAAAAATTTTCAACTTTCTCAATGCAACCTTGTCATCTCCTCAACTCTCTTGCAAAGATCTTCAACGGAAACGCCGATGGCATTTGAGATCTCTTCCATCTTCGGTCGGCTGAGGTCGAGAAAGGACTCGATCAAGTCGCCATCTAAGAAATTCCTGGCATCGACTGTCTTCTTTTCGTTGTTGAATGAACGCCATTGCTCATGGCTGAGGCCGCCCACGCCTTTAATGACCTTCACAAGCTGGGATTGAAGCTTCTCCAAGAATACATAATGGTCATGGGGAAGAGAGGCCACTACTCCAATCACACCATTGACAGTGCCAAAAATTATAGTTGAGATGTTGCCGGCCTCCGAGTCCGGCAGGCGCATAACCAGTGATCCGTGCCTGAATCGATTCACAAACTCACCGAGATGGTACTCACCGACAGCTTCAAGGCGGCCCCGTTCCTCGTCAGTTGCTGCATCACTGTTCTTCCTGACTGCGAAAAGGTTGAAATTGTTTTCAGCACCAATATAGATATCATCGTCGAGGATCTCCACAGCGCTCATCCAGTTTGCATTATAATCGCGAGCTCGCTCCTCAATTGCACCTTCTTCGTGCTGAAACAAGCAGTAGGCATTACAACATAATTTGTATTATATATAACTAATCAATAACTGCAACTAGATATCCATTAAACCTACACCTCCAGTTTTTGCTAATTCAATGAGAGACAATCTGACTTCACATGGAAATACATTTACATGTTAAAAAAAAAAAAAAAAAAAAAAAAAAAAAAAATCTGACTTCACATGGATAGTTCAATATTGGAAAAAGAACATTGCATTATATGCCTATATTGATCAGCATGCGTATAACAAGGTTTCACTCCTACAGAAATAACAAAGGTGAAAATTTAATTAATGGGTAGACAAAATAGGAAATGGTACATCATTCTTCAATACAAATGTAGGTTCGCAAGAGCGTTTCGTGACGGAAAAAAAAAATCTACACACAACAGAAAGAGAGGCATGAATCTATACATGTTTGAGAGAAAACATGACAACAAAAAACTTACCTGAAATGTAAACTGTTCTAACAATTTTCAAGTTGATCAGGAAGAGCAAAGATTAGGTTAAAACTCAAGAATGACAATATGGATACAAAATCATATTATCAAGTCCTATCACATGGATATCCAAAGTGAATTCTCTTATCAACCAGCACCTCTAGGTATAGCCCATAATTCAAATGAGTTCGTTGCGAAAGAAAATGTAAATTTACCACGAGTAACACAAAATATGAACATTGAACATTGTTATGGCAAATATATCCCAACTCACTACTGTTTACGGCAAAGATAAAAATAAGACATTGGACATTGTTATTTTGAAAGTAAAATCCCAACACACTACTGTTTATGGCTAAGATAAAAATAAGCTTTTTCAGCAATATTGATTGCTCAAAAACTGTCAGTCAAAAATATAACTCGATTTGATGTGCAATCTAGAAAATTTGGTAGTTTCCAGGTTAGGAAACTAAAATATAATTGCGATGATTCTACCAAACTTTATTACGCCTAATACAGTGGCATTGTTAACAACGAAGACATTTTCAAAAAAATAAGATGCACAGAAAAGGATAATATAATATAATTGTGACTGGATAGCACGGAATGCAGGTGTGACACAAGCAACGAAGCAAAATTAATATCCATGCTTCCATCAAAATATATATATATATATATACAGGCGCACAACCAAACATACTTAATGAAAGGGAAAATCTAATGTTTGCAATTGACTAATGGCCAAGTTTATAGAAGGGTAAAATTGAAAGCCAATATATATATATATATATATCTTAAATTTCATGCAAAATGATTAAAAAATCATGAACCAATGCGAAAATGATCCTTAAAATCTTATGTATCTGCAAGCAACTTGATAATTGCAGCGTCTCAAAAGCTATTAGGTGGTACGCAAAACGAATTTTGAAATTAAACTTTTTGAACAGATATTGAAACGTATTATGGTAAATACCATGTCATAAGCACCGTAATTCTGACTGTCATTGTAAACATCACACTTTGATAGACATATTAAGGACTTCAGAGTGAAACATCTAAGACTAAAAGTTCTACTCGAATCAAAATCTGGGATCAGTGAGATTATTTAAAACCCACAAAAATGACTATCACTTTTATCTCAAAGGCACTGGAAGTTCATTGCCAACAAATAGAATGTTATTAACATTCAAAGTCAGAATTTCATCTCAAAATCATCAAATGTTTAAACATTTGACTGACAAATTCATAAGACAACCATCACCAGACAACTGAAATGTACTTTTGCTTATCATGAAGGAATCTCTATCATTAACAAAACAATACTCTAGGAGATATTTAGAATGGGAAGCATTTACGCATTTTACGTTGAATTCTTAATCGATGATCACAAATACATCTACTTTTCTACATTATGCCGCTAGTAAAGTAAAGAATCAAAATGCTCAAATCTGCTAAAATTTGATGCTGTGCAGTTAGATGGCCATCGTACCTTATATAGAAGCAAAGATATAGACTTCATCAAATCACCAACCACAATGAAATCGCCACGTGTTTGGACATACAAGGCCAATATATGACCATGATGTCCACATTCAGATTGCAGTTCCCACGCCCCATCCTCTCGAAGCATCCATTTATATAATTGGATCTTCTGATTGATAGCAGCTAGCAACTTTCCATTGAAGGCATTGAGTGAATACACAGCCCCTTTCGTTTCCTTCTCAGCAATTAGTTGTAGCTTGCCATCTTCAACAACAAAAACTAGAATACGCCCCTAAAATCACAATATAGAAGGATATTGCTTGATAAAAAAAGAAAATATTGACACAATATATAGCAGCAACTAAACAAGAAAATATGATCATGATGGACGTTTAGAATATGCAAGATGAGTAAGAACGGTTATCTGAAAGCATTGTTATATAGTACAGACTATAGACCCATTTCAAATGTTGCTAGTACATCACCTCAAAGAAACAACAAGGATTTCCTGAGGAACAAGCAAAAATATGAAAACAATTCCAAAGCTCAAATGGCTCAAGAAGGAACAAGTAATTAATGTCAAGTTCTATCTGACAAGAAAAAGACGACTAAAATGTGAAATCAATATCACCTGCAAACAAATGTAATATAAGTCGTAGAAAATTCATAAAACTAATACGAAAGCATGATAATTATTATAGATGCAATATCTACAAATCATTTAAGTTCAACTACTTTACTATCTAACATCCACATCAACGTCCTATGTTTCATATAAATAGGTTTAAACCTACTGTGGTCTACAATAACATCTTAGGACTATTGAGCCATCATGCACATAGCCAAAGCAGGGAAAAAACTTAGGCCTGTTTGTTTGCAAAAGTTAATTTAAATAAGGTTAGAATTAAACTTAAAAAAAAAATTATTGAAAGTTGTGAATGATGTGAAATAAAATTATTATGTTGGGATGTATGAGAGATGTGATATAAGCTAGTTATTATTTTAGAATATGTGTAGGATATAAAATAAAGTTAATTTTTTATTTTAAATTATGTGTATGATGTGAAATATAGTTAATTTTTAGTATTAAATTTTATGTGTGATGTGACATGCTTAGTTAAAATTAACTAGACTAACTTTAACCTGGTTAAACAAGCATGTTAGGGATGGGTTTCTACAACTCTCTCCGAGACAAAGTTCAACAAGATTCAGAGAAGAGTTATGCCAAGTCTTGAGTCTACAACAAAATATTCACATATATAAAATAAGAATCCTAAAGAAGCATGGACGATTGAAACAAGACACCCATGTCAGGAATACAATCTTAAGAAAGAGGAATGCCCTAACCAAATGGCAAAGTAAATCTTGTGCCTGAAAAGTGAAACTACTAAATTTCACATGCTTGCCAAAAGGTTCAACAGATATCATAGAAATATCATAATCCAAATGAAGTTAAAAATTAATCAGAGTTTGTTACAATTATGAAGGATTAGCAAAACTGAGAATCAATTGGCTAAATTACTTAAAATCCCCACGCAATGTTTTATTTAGCCTACGACTAGCATGCATCTAACTGTTTCTATTTTTGCCAAACACTATCTTTTAACAGTGCTAGCCTATTTGGTTACAACCAAGAACCATTGTCTTTCATCATATAAAATAGGAAGTTTGCAAATCTCAGTACTTATGAAACAGTCAAAAAAAATCATAAACATTGAACACCTTGAATCCTTTGTATTTGTTATAAGTTGCTTTAAGCACATCAACCACATACCCTTCAGTACGTTTCCTCTACATTTACTTCTAAGTTAAAAATAACCAACCAACAAATATTTGACTGTTGAATTTCTGATTGCATCGCATCTAATCCACTAAATTTTTCCCCAAATCAAGAACATTAACAAATCCATCAATTATCCTATAGAATCAAGAAAGCTACTCAGCAATTGTTGCTGTCCAAACCCAGATCTCAATTTACCAACTGTGGCAATAATCAAGATCCAGTAAAAGTTCAACACCTGTGAGTACCAAAACCAGATCTATATCCTCGTCATTTCCAGTTGTCCTTTCAGTCTTTGACCAACCGTGCTTATAGCACCATTTTTATATGAATTCTTCTAAACAAACATAAGAAAGCTTCAGCTCATCCATATTAACAAATTCACATAGAAACCATCTGCTTCAGCTCATCCATATTAACGAACTCACTTAGGAACCACTTGACTATCCAATGACAAGCAACACTAAACATTAACAACACTGGCCCACGGAGGCAACAAAAAATTTTGGTCCTTAAGAATCTACTACTAGGTGGATTTCATGATGTCGATAATGTAACATGACCATAGAGAATGCATAGCTTTAAGTCTATTTGATAGAGAATTAAGCTGGGATACTCTAGAACATCACGCATCCTTGCCCCAACCTCGATAGCTTGACATTTACACCACCGTGAAAAAAGCTTTGTAACCCAATAAATTGCAAATAAATTTGACCAATACAATGTTTGGGGAATCATCGTTGGACTAAAACCATAATCCATTATCGATCAATTTATTAAGCATTGATTGGATTGTGTAACAAGGTCATCCTGGCATAAAACCTAAGTCCCACTACCTCAAAAGTCCAGAGACTCTAGGTTCGAAGCCTCGAGATCTAGAGATTTAGAGGAAGAGGAAAAATCCCAAGGTTTGGAGATCAAAAACTCGACAATAAATCATAATAAACAACCGCCATACCAGCATCAAATCGAGATAAGAACAAGCCACAACATAGAGATTAGTAATGGTCGAAAGAACAACACCGACCACCAACTTGGATCGAGAGAGAGAACCCAGAAGAAACCATGAGGTCTCGAAGACAACCCATAGGGTATTCTACATAAATTTTCAAAAACAAATAGTTTCTTAGAGTGGCTTGATCATAACTAAGGAAGGGTGATGTCGGATAAGCTATGAGATGATATACAAATTTAAATTTCAACAATATTAATTTATAAATATTTTCCAAATTGTATTTATATGATAAATATGAACTTGAATACTACAAATTAAATCGTTTTAAAATGACAATCAAATTGAGTTTCTTCTAAACTAAGAATCTATTAATTACATTATAGCTTGTTGATTTTAATGGTGGGAATATACTATTATCCTAGCCAACAATTTATCATGCCCAACTTGCCAAATCGTACGTTCACCCATCCGTACAAGATACCATATGGTGAGATAGTATATGCTATCACATAGAGTACAACTCAATTTGATGGAATTATTTGATCTAGATCTTCTATAATTTTGCATGTGATCTATTATCTCTTGGTTTCACCAAGTCAAAACTAAAACAAATCAAGATAGAAGCTTCTGCGAAACTAAGATCCTTCTATTGAAGATGATTTTTGAAGAAGCTTAATTTCGACAGAACCACTCATTAACTCTAGTAAAAAATTCAACAGAACAGCCACTAGCGTCACTTATAAATACTCCTCCCAGTCCACTGATGAAGGGGCTCAAATATCAAAGTATTGAATTGCGGGTGAAGAACAACGAACAGAAGGACTTAAGATTGCGGGCGAAGAACAACGAACAGAAGGACTTAAGATTGGTAAGCCTCTTCTTTCGTCCTAGAGTTCTAAACTCTTTCTCTCTCTTTAGTAAACTCTAAAACTCATTCTAGATCTGACTATTTCTTAAGAATGATCCAGCAACATACATCTTAGGATTGAAATTCTATAGAGCTAACAGAGTTTTCCATAAACAAAGAAATGAAAGTCTAAACTCATGAATCTCACTTAACGATCAGAATAACATAAACTCAAAATGATGAAAAGGTACTGTCTTCTGGCCAATACAACACAAATCTTGCCTTGAATCAAAAAGAAATCATCAATGAATCACTTCAATACTCCAGAATTATGGAGTGAATATTATTAAAAAGAGAGGAAAATGGTAATGAAGGACCTTACTAATGTTTTCGACATCCTTATGCAGTTAACTTGTCAGCACTAACTCCTGAACTATCTTGCATCGATATCGACCAATCCCTTGAGAAATATAAATTTAAGAGTGGTTCCTCGGCAAATAACAACTCCTAACATTTGGCCTTCATTCTTTTCAAATGAAGCCAAAGATCTAAACTTTCTAAAGGCTAAGACTTGTGAGGTGTAGACTTGGTGTTTTCATTTGAACTAAACGTTCGAACCTATGCCCTCATGAAAACTTATCCAAGGAAAATCAAACTCTCTTTTTGAAAGAACCTTTCGAACGAAACCTTCGAACCTGTCCCTTCAAAGACTTCTCCATGCACGACCTCAAAAGAGATCATACTTGGGGTTGTATGCATAAAATAATCTACGCAAAGTCCATCATCATAGCTGCATGATCAAACTCATGCATTGAAGATCATTTTCGAAGCCATCTCCCCATCGAAAATATTCGCTAAAAGAAGATGTTCATTTCAGTCTGGGTAAAGCAATCCTTGATAACTCAGCACACTCAATGTAACATGCTACTAACAAAGCCAAAGGCTCTTTCTAAGCTCTCCCCAAGCCTTGTGATGCCTACCCCTTGATAACAGGTTACCATACCTTCTGAAATACTATCTCGCAAAGTCAATGAGTTGGGTTAGGAAATGATACAAAATCACAAGTAGGTAAATCCCAACTAGGTAAATCCAGTGAGGAGAACTTATATCAACTAGTTTTGCCTTAAAAGCAACTATCATGAATATAATCATCTTGGCTCCTAAATCTGAGTCATCAATATAATGAAAGGATCTTCCCCATTGATCAAAGGTTCCATCACTCCAATAGAGAATGAGTAATTAACTGCAGAGACTTGCTTTTGTAAGAAATCGTAGACCCCCAGAAACTCTGAAGTCCTAAAGTTATCACTTTTAAAGCAAACTCAACTTGTCCTGAGAGAGGGAATTCTTCAATGCAATATACGCTTGTCGACTTTCCACTTCTCGAGCCAACATTTACATCAAAAGGACCTAGGTCAAAATACATTATTGCATAATAAGTGGAAGCTTGGAAACTCCTGCCAGCATTGTAGATGAACCGGGAATTCTTCAAGATGCTACTATTGTCAATCTTTGAGATCCCTCCTTGAGGTGTTGTTGAAAACCCTTGAAAAACCTCTGCCAGATGTGATCACGACATCAAGGCCCATCCATGACATAGCATCACTAAGATCGAAATCTAATGTCACAGAACTTGGCATCGATAATGTGGTAGATGCAAGAAAGACACTAGGGCTGCACGTAAATATTATAATAGATAGTTGAGTCGTAGGATCCTAACACCCAAAAGATTTCATCATCCTTAGCTTCCGGTCACGCATTGATGATACACTAGCTAGATATCTTGAAGTCAGTTGATATCGAGATATCGATTGTTGAAATTAACTAATATATCTTGAATCCTTCACCTTGCCTTTATTCATGACTGATGAATCCTTCACCTCGCCTTTATTCCTAACTGAATTACAACATCATCAGTTTATCGAAAATTCAAGACACATATCTGATAGCTACAAAAATGTCAATATCTTAGATGTGTAGCTAATACAATGAAAGTGGAAACCCAAAACAACATTACATATCCTAGTCAACAAGTTATTGTTTCCACAACACATTTGTTATGAGAAAGGATTACCAATGGTACTTTAAATCATAGTCAAATATCATGTGTTATTTTTCTGAACAAAGTCTTGTGTGATTTCCTTTTACTATCAAAATTGTAAGCATTCTTTTGTTTCCAATAGTCGCAAGATTTATTTGTAATTGCCCATTTAGCAATGCTTTCAGACTTCCTAAAGCTAAGCAATCAATAAGTTTCGGATATTAATCATCCGAACAATTATCTTCTGAATTAGAATGAACTAGATAACAATGAATATATCAAAGAATTAGATTAAACTTGCAGTACTCATCTGTTTTTAGTGCTTAAACAAGCTTGTCAATGGTTTATTACATATCATAATGAAGGTTGTTGAAGCAGACATATGATGTCCAAAACTTTACAATGGCACAGGAGTAAAAATCAAATAAGTTTGAATTGCTATAAAGGAAAGATAAGAGTGAAACGGCAAGGGAGATGCACTCTTTGTTTAAACGCATAATCTCACAGATATGATGAGATGGGAAAGTACAACATCTCAGACTAAAATACCAAGAAATTCATCTTGTTTGAAAAAGCCTAAAGGACAATTTAATATACATTACACCATATTGTTTACTTCATGGACTCCAACACAAACAAATACAACGTTAGGTATAGTGCTAATTTCAAGGTGTACCCTTTTAAAAGATCCTTAATTGAAGAATGACAACTTGCCAGATATGAAACAAAATAATTTAAAAAAAATTGTACTACTTAGAAGAATCATAAAGTACTACAATCACAGACAGAAGTGCAAAGAAAAATTTTGACATAACAAAACTCAATTTGAAATGTTTATCACAAATCATGATTTGTTGAACTTTACAGAAAGTTTTAACATGTCGATCATGTGACAGGTAATAAAGGAAACTAAAACAATCCTATGGTTAAACATCGTTACATGTCTTTAAATAACCAAGAATAAATGAGATCATGCAAAAGCAAAATTCAAAAGAACAAAAACAGACACTCTTGTCACTTGATACAATAGCACGTTATACATATATACATATATATATATATATATATGTACATATGTACATATGACATATGTATATACATATGTACATATGTATATATATGTATATATGTATATACATATGTATATATATGTATATATGTATATACATATATGTATATGTATATATGTATATACATATATGTATAGGTATATATGTATATATATATATATTATGAATATGTGCGAGAAGAAGCCCTACCTTGGTTGGCTCATTTTCCTCAGGTAAAACATATGCTGTCCCAACACAGTAATAAACATTGTTGTCATCTGAGAAGGAACAACTGAGTATTGAGCAGCCGTACTCAAAGGCATCTAATTGATAGGTTGACATAAACTCAAATGTCTGATCATCCAACAGACGAACAAAGTGGATTTCCGTCTCCTCATTGTTTATCAGACAATTTTTTATACTACAGATAGCAAATGTACGAGACTGCTCCTGGTGACAGATACGCCGTGCATGTTCCCCCAGTGGGATAGAACGTATGTGAAGCTTCTGGATTTCATCAAAAGTACCAATAGAAAGTTCGCCTTCTTTTGCAATTGCAAGACTGGATAAACATCACTTATAATGAGGAAATATAACAGAAATTTGACCAAACATGCTAATAAGGAAACCTAATAGCAACATCCTTTCAGCTACACAGAATATCAATCACAACAGATAAGGAACAAAGAAAACAGAATAAACACAAATTTTCATTCTGAAGGAATCACATATACTCCATAGAAGGTCTCAGGTCACTACAATATAAATAATAAAGATCAACTTGGAACCTGTACAACACAGAAACACTTTCCAAGTTCATCAACTGTTTATTTGATGCAAAATTGATCACAATCTGTACAATAAACGTTCCACTTACATGATAAATAAAGCAGGCATTTCAAGATCAATGATCAGCCAGTTAAACATATAAAATGATGAAATCTACATACAGTAAAATAACAAAGCTCAATACATGATGTTCCTCAAAATTTGCTCTATCACAAAATCCTTTCACCCAATTATGTGCTTAATGGATAATAGAAATTGATGAAACATGAAGGGCACCAATACTGAATGCCAAGGGAGGCAATATGCTGAATTCATTTAGGATTAAACCTTCCATCCCTTCCACCCTATAGCTACCATATTAAATTTTATTACTCCAATTCCAACTATACTATATTTTAAAAGGCCACTTTGCAAAAGTCTCAAAATAGATACTAAGCTACAGTAAGCACTTTTCATAAAAGGTGTCAAATTTTACATACAATGGTCTATACTCTAAATACAATTATTGTTGGAAAAAGCAAAACACCACAACTAATATGGAATCCAGGAGATCCAGGACATCAAAATCTAAATTAAGATGAAAGCAGAATGACTAGAAAGCAATTTATGAGGCATGCCAAAACTGTTGAAAGTAGGATGAAAACACAACTAGTATCTTTGATGCTTAAAATTTAAAGGTTTGGAGAAAATAAATTAATATAACTTTCTTTGAAGAATAAATCCTATATTAAAGGTAAACTTAGTTCAGGAGGATACAAATCATTCTTAATTCAGGCACTAACAAGCATAATTCTCGCTAGAAAGACCTGCAACTTGTTTTTTACAGAAGAGAATTTTGAGTGAAATCACATTTCCTCAATTGGTAAACAAAAAACAAACTTTTGATCAGCATAACATAAAACATTTTAAAAAGACACAGTAGAAAGAAGAAAAAGCCAATACCTATCTGGGAAAGCAGCTGAACTGAAAGGGCTCATGTGACTAACTTCTTTAAGGTTTACATTGCTATAGAGTAACTTCTTGTTGCTGCTGTATACAACGGTTGGCCTATCTGAGGCTGCAAATACATAGGTTGCATCCTTAGATGAAAATGTTCTAAGAGTAATTGGTTGTGTTCCAAGAGAGACCTTCTTCCTGTTAGACAGTTCACCGGTACTGACATTTAACAAAAAGTTGAAGAGATGCCCATCTCCAAGAGCGCATAATAAGTATGATACCTGGAAATCAACATATAATAGATTGATTGTCCGATAAATTGATGAAAGGTAAAAAAAAAGAGTTAAAGCATACTCCTTCAAATGAGCACATCAGGACAGAACGTGGTATGATTTCTCCACCAAGACTTTCCTTTGTGATTAGCTCCAGGCTGGGTAACCAAAATATCCTGACGCTTATATCTGTCCACATGCCAACAGCAGCCATAGTACTGAAATTGGCATTTTGACCAATTGGATTTACATCAAGACAGGCTATCTCGTACTCCAATTGTATATGCTTTACTTCATTCAACTTTCCATTCCCAATTTCGATATAAACTAGATGACCACCCCCAGTGGCCAACAAAATCTGATTGCATCAATGCTCAATATTAGTGAAGCTGCTTTGTTTAACAGGACTGGCCATTGCAAAAATAAAATTAAATGTACAAACAAACTGCCAAACAGTAGTGGAGACATGTGAGCAAAGAAAAAAACAACATAGCTTATGCATTATAATACATCTCAACAGAAATCTGATGCCAAACGAATGGACATAACATGGAACTTTAAAGATGAGGAGATAACTGCAAATTATTAGACAATTATTTTCAATGACATGATTATGATAATCAAGAGAGTCTCCCAATCCTACAAATTAAACAAATTAAAATCCAAAATTAATTCGGCAAATACAAAATTTCCAAATTAGGTTAGCGTGATCTTCTAAGCTTCAATAAATCAAACCAATGACATAGAAGGATTAAATTGGGCTTGTTGAAACAAAATCCAATAATAATTTGAAGGGAAACCAAAAGGTCTAAATAGCTAAACCACAAGCTAAGGCGGCTTGCCAACTTTTTTGAGAAACAAAATCATCCGAACAACAATGAACAATCAGTTAACTAATCAAGAACCTTGGCATAACATTGCAGATCTTTGGCTTTGATTTAAGAAACTATCAAAGATAACTGACGGCAATAAGCCCTTTACAGGGATTGGAAAAGGTAACTAATATTCAATAGAACAATTGATATCCGTCATATAGTTTTCTCTGTAGCTAATCTCATTGACAAAAATCACTTGGACGACCAAATCATCATCAACATCGAGATGGTCAACTTTAATGTCCATAGAGTCTCCGTCGACACAGGAAGCTTGATTGATGTGCTCTACTACTTGGCCTCCTATGGGACTCAAAAGGTGTAACTTCCAACTATCCAACAAAAATTACTCAAGCGACATGTACAAGCCAATTGGCTGCACCTCACTCATAGCAACCTTGAGTGACAACTCGAACTACACCATCAAGATGATAGACATTGCCCTTTCAACATCCACTACCATCTTGTGATGACCAACCATCAGTGTCTTCAAGATGGTGCCATCCTCTTTCCATTAGTGCCCCAAGTTTCTAGTAGTTGGAAGCATCATAGCTGTTTGAGAAGATTGCCACAAGGTCAGAAAATGTTGCGATAATTTAGTCAAACTACACACCGACCATATCAACAGGGACTACACACTGACCACATCGACAGGGATAACACACAAACTCTTACTGATGAAGACGTCAAATTTGAAATGCTTGAAAATAAGAAAAAGTAGGATGTTATAATCTTGGCGAAAAAATTTGAATGAAATGGAAAGTGTCAGTGTGTCTGTTCTCCATTTTGCATATTTCAATGTACTTGCTTGGAGTACACGGGATATGTTGGGATTTAAATGGAGATGACATCAAACATAATTTAAACATGAGACATGAGCACATCCTAATCAAGAAAAAAAAAATTCAAAGGCAAAATATTAAGAGCAATAAAAAAAGAGGTTGATAAATTATTATTAACATGTTTTACTCAAGAAGTTAAATATCTAAAGTGGTTAGCAGATATCATTGTAATAAGAAATACAATGAGAAGTGAAAGATGTGTGTAGACTTTACTGACCTAAACAAAGCTTGTTCGAAAGACTCATACTCTTTGTCAAAAATTAACAAGCTAGTGACTCCAAAAAAAAAGATTCTAAACCATGAGTTTCCTTACCTCCAAATCAAACAGACTAAAGAAGACAAAGGGAAGATGTTGTTTATAATAGACCTTCGTACCTATTGTTGCAAAGTTATTGTTTTCAAAAGGGCTACCTATAAAAGGATAATTGCCTTTAATGGAAAGGGTGCGATATCTTATAAGGGATGCACCCTTAAGCAAATTCCACATTAGCAGCACATGAGAGATGTTGGGTATACATGAAAACACACCCATAACTTCATAAATGCATTTTGAGGAAAAACAGTAACACTAATGATGAAAACCTTCATAGTTAGAGTAGTTCGAAAATAGGTGACCTTCCCAGGAAGTTGCTTAACCATATAGTTTCTCAGAAGCCAAAGCGAATAATATTTACAGTGAGCTAAAATGTTACTAAGCGTGTAGACTTATGTGGATGATATACTCGTCAAATATCCTAACAATGGAAGATAGCTTATCAACCTCAAGGAAACTTTCGACGCATCTTTAGGGAAGCTTTAGGCAAGTTTCTCGGATATCTTATTTTGACAAAGGGAATAGAGGCAAAACGTAATATCTTATTCCCAGGAAGCGGCCCTAAGTTGCTTTGTTTCCATGTCCCACGAGAAATGCTTGCTTCTCTCTAAGTGGCTTTGACGAGGGCTCGACATCGACTTCAACTATAAGAGTGAAGAAGCCTTCCCGGTTTTGAAGAGAAACCTGATTTACCTCAAATCTGTCGTGTCCAAAGGGAAGATGAGATACTTTTCCTTACTTCGAGGTGACCGATAGCATTGTCACGACAATCCTAGTTCGAGAAGAAAATCAAACTTGACATCTTGATTATTATGTTAGACATATTATCCATGATACCAAAACAAAGAATCCTTTTTCTCAAGTTTTCTCATTGATCATAATAGCTAAGAAACTCGGACACTACGTTCAAGCCCATGCCACATAGGATATTACGGATAAACTATTGCAGAAGATACTAGACTATCTCAAAGTGTCAGGCCAGTTGCAAAAATGGGTTGTCAAACTGATGAAGTTCAACATAAAATTTGAGCTGCGAGCGGCCAAAGCCTTGGCAAATTTTTTTGTTAAAGCTAAACATCACCAAGAAACCAAAAGTTCTCGATGACCAAATACCCTGATGCCACAAGAGATTTCTATCTTACCAATAGTCAGGGTTTAAGGAGGAACAACCAAGGAGCCGACGCTAACCTTAAAACTTTTTTCACTTCAACTCTCTCGTTCTCTTAGTCGATACCTCTCATTACCCCCCCCCCCCCAACTCCGCTTTTTCAACCCCTCTCTTTACCCCACTTCTGTTGACTTGAGAACCAAGATAGGACTAAGTATAAGCTTACAATTTGGGTAAAAATCAATCATAAAAGCAACCAACATATGCTAAACAATGTGATTTGCTTCACTTACCAAGTGACATCTAAATTTAAGTCCAAGTCCTTTCAAATACACCTCTGTTTCATGGGGGAGCTGGAGCACTTGTAAACAGTTATCCGGGAGAACAAATTCTGCAAACCATTTAGGCACAACTCTTTGAGGGACATTCGACTTCATATACCCTTTGAAGGTGAAGAAAAACTTCAATCTCCAATCCTTGTAAGAAGAATGCCTTCATTTAAAGAAAGGACCACCCTTACCCTTCAAAATAAAGCACAATTACAAATGGGGGTGGGAAGCCAATGGAAATACAAACCTGTAAATGCTCGTGTCATAGGCCAGCTTGCAAACCCGCAAAACTTTGGCGAAATTTAAAGTAGGACTGATGGGGTTCAACGACACAGCAACCTCACCCTCGAGTGGCTTATTCAGAGCAGACCCTTCGTGACTAAACTTTAACCCATTCCAAACTATATCACCCAATGTTCTCCACATCATTGGTAAAGGCCTGGGTGGTGGGCAAGGGTTCAAGGTTTAAAGGTCTCTTTATTGAAAGAATCCCACTCACCTTCAACCGTTATCACCATATCCTTAGGCATTGCAATGTGCAAGAAGTCCCCAAAGGCCAAGGAGAACAATCTAGGAAGCAACCTTGGAAAGGAAAAAAAAAAAGAAAAATAGTTTCCATTGGCTATATAAATGCCCATTAATGTTTTTCAGCAAGCCATCAAGTGATGAACACCCATGGATTGTCAATGCGGTGCAATTGTAGTGCTGGGACACCTCGAGGTACGAGCGTAACATATGGCCTAAACAAAGCCAAGGGAAACCTGCAACCATTCTGACATTGATTAGACACTTTGAATAAAACATGAGTATTTGTCACAACATTTTTGACCAAACATTACAGTAACAACAACAATATCAATAACAACAAAAGAAAAAAATTAGAAATCACTAATCTACTAATTAAGGGCAATCCTTGCACTCATGATAACTTCATCGCGACATCGAATTGCATTTGTAAGACATTCGACCTCTTCCTTTAGTTCAATGTTCTCCCGACTATGGTTAGAAATAGTCAAGCGACTCCCAACCTATGAAACCTTTAAATTTTGAATTTATTTGAGAGAGGCTTTTTGTCCAAATACAGTGAACGAGTCGTATAATCTCCTTGAAGACTCTTCAGCTGAAGGCAATTTGTCACCTCTGATAGGCGGCTGAGCTAGCAGTGGCAGCAACAACTCCTAGACCTTCATTTTGGGCTCATGAAGCTAAAAATTGGCCACTTTGAATATGTAAATGTGTGGAGAATGAATTAACCCCTTGGCAGGAAACTATAAGAAATAATCTAACATATTTGGATCATTATTAGTGAGACAAATAAGAATTTGGCAGGAAACTATAAGAAATGATATAAATAAGAATTTGTCATTTGATAAAGTGAAGTGAGAAAAAAAGATTCATGTAGCCGACCCTACTTAGTGAGACAAAGACTTGGTGGTTGTAGTTGGCATTATTGTCAACTAAAGATGTCCCTAACAGACCTTTCACTGGAATATATATTCGTTTAGTAGAATTTAAGTTTCACTTAATAGGATCTCATTTCATCATTCACCAATAGTACAATAGTAGGGAAACCCATTATATAAGCCTCACCATATTTGAAATTTGAAAATATATAATAAACCAAAGTTGTGATACCAAATATTCCTAAACTGAAGTAACATAAGGTGCATAAAAAATACAAAATCAACATTAAATCTTAGATAATCCTCCATTCTTACCTCAATCATCAAATGTTGCACCAACCTAATTTGAAAATTCTGCTTAACTCTCCCCAATGCTTGAGAGACATTTCAACGGATTTTTGCATTGCTTAATTTATTTCATGATTGGATTGAAGTTGAAATTGTCAACAAATTGATGAAAGACACAAGCCAAACATGGGAGGAAGGTCATCGAGTGGATAGTAAGGGCATAAGGAACCTCAACTAAGATCTCAAAAATAATCATTATCTAATAAAAAATTCAAGTATAGACTACATGAATAGAGGAGGCTAATCCCGCCCAGAGACCAAACAAATAAAGGTTGAACAACAAAATAAAATTGTTAACAACAAACAAATCGATAAGCATAAGCAAATTACATAAACAAACTTGACTTATGAGAATCAATTAATCACAATTGAACTCAAACACAAAAAAATTAATTCAATAATCAAATATGGAATAAACAAAAATCTGATCCGTTAGGATAGTGAAAACTCAATCATGTCTAGATAATCATTCGATCACATAGATGGATTGTCTGGTGCCTCATTATTTTCGCAGCAATTGTACAAATATACTAACTTGCAGCAAAACAGTAGTGAAGACAATAAAAAATGCAAATAAGTGTAGCTTATGCAAAAACATAAAATCCTAAAATCAATCTCATAGCAAAGACTTGAGGTAACGATAAGATAATTGAAAAAAATTATGTTAGCACACAACTTGCTGTCAATAAGCCACACATAGAAAGAGAATACAATAAATGGCATCTCTTATGCCAATGACTCAAAAGAAGGCAAACTACTATAAACCCCATACACTCACCAATTCCCATTTAAACACACGATAATATCTCTAACAACTAAGCAGCAAAACCAAAATTGACTTTGACAAATTGGTTCATATACTCAAGCCTATAACTCTGTCAAGATTCTTATAAAAAAAAAAAATTCTGTTAAGACATGAAGATGATAAATGAGCAATATCCACTAAAAAGAACTTGTCCTAACATTTTGTTAATTCCTTGTACCAATATACATTATTTTGTTTCGACATTCCATACAAAAAGCTCTCATTTCTAAAAATTGTGATAAAATATCAAGTATGACAATGGTGATTGTGTAAGTAACTAAATACAAAGAACACAATAAAAATAGACCTGAGTGGCATTAGCAGTGGCAACATTGACTGAAAATCCAGACGGAGCATTCCACTCATCAAGCAACTCACGGGATGCACAACTTACAAGACGAATAGAACTGCCAGTAACCTGCGATAAGATAAAATTAGACCCTTTTACTTTGTGAAAAAATTAGGATTGCTGATCTGGCCAGCAAAAATAATTCCACTAATTGTATAAACAGCATGCAAAATGCATATAACGTGTTTCTAAAAGATAAAACATAAGGTAAGCCACCTGCGCTTGAAACAATAAAAAGCTAATTTGATCATATTAATACCTGAATAAGCTGGTCATGTATGGCATTTTGACAAAACAAAGTTTGTGTCTGAGCATAGAAGCCTTCTATCTCCGTTTCTTCCAACTCATCCTCCATGTTCATTGCCAGGATGCGTGTCTCGCTGATAAAGCTAACCACCAAATAAGTATCATATTGATCACTTGTAGAAGACCTTAAAGACCATAACCCTTTGATACCTTGAAGTTCCACTGACGCCTATAAAAAGGATAAAAGACAGATCATGGCCTGTGATAAGTAAGATATTGAAACATGAAAATTTAAAATCATATTTTGCAAAATTGAATATCCCAAAAACAAAAACCTGTTCATTTATCCCTATGCCATTTCGAACAATACGAAGGGAACCATCTTTGTAGGCTCCTGAGCAAGTGACAACCTGACCTTGTCCTTGTCTCTCAAGGTCCACAACACAAAAGTCAACAATTGGTCCAAGGTTTACATATTTTTCAAGAACTTCGACATATGAACCTTTTTCATCAGATTGCAGATTAAGTTTGATAAGCTGTATAAGATTAATATTGCACGGTTCAGTACAAAAAGCAAAACTAAGACAATTAAGATAATGTCATGAAAGAGAAACGAAACTAGAATCAACATTTAAGGAACTTCCTAACACTATAGAGAAGTTGTACAATAAAAGACATGTTTTAGTACATAGTGAAATCAAACAATGGGTTTGGTGCACACAATCCATCCTTAAAAATTAATTTTAGCAAGACATGTACGACCTTACCTTTTTATGAAAAAATATAATCCAGAATAAGATAATAAGCATAGATCAATGAATACCTGAGAGTCCCCATACTTTGAACCAATATATACAACTGCATTATCAAGGTAAGAAATTGTTGATGCGACAGAAGTCTCCCCAAGGTGCTCAATCTTCAGTCCAGTAATCCTATATACATTTCCAATATACAATGACTCACCAAAAAAAGTACAATCAAGGCTGCTTAAGCGAAATGTTCATCCTAAGGAAAAGTAGTTCAAACACTATTCTGTAATACGTATATTGTCACTAACCTTTCTCTATCATACGAGATAACAAGTAAATAAAGAAGTCCTGAATTATCACCAAGCAAATATCGAGAACCATCAGGATCAACTCTCCCATAGGCCCTTGTAATTGACTGAGTAAAAATCAAATGTTTTCGGAGGGAAACCAGGAAAAAGATATACAATCAGCAAGGATAGGACTTATTATATCTAATCTGCTTAGAAAAGATTCATTGCAAAAAAGAGAGAAAGTATACAGGTCTAATAGGAATAGCTTTGAATGAAGAACCGTTACAATACACAATAGTCTCTTCCCCAATGATAACAACACCACCTAAAGGTAATGGAACAGGTATTAGCAAACCAGCTCCATTATCAAGATTATTCTGTGACCATGGGCCCTCAATGAAATCTTTATCCTTGAGAGCAACCTCATATGTCTTAAGGTGACGAGCATCTTTGTTATCCTGCAATAAAATCAGATGTAGTAACATCAATTCCAATTTAACTTTCCTTAGCAAAAAACTAACAAAATTCTCAATGCTTAATCGGCTTCAAATCATAATCTTTTAACAAGTCAAACTCACAGACATTAACATCATTAACGTTCTTAAAAGTATGTACAGAACATATACAAGTATATAATTATTGAAACATAAATAGCTTATCAAAAAAATGAATGCAGCAAGATAGACTACTTTCTTATGAGGAGCGCTTATAGAACCTTATACAGGGGTTATAGGATAATTGCAATCAAAACAGACCACATTGATTGGAAGTCAAAATTCAAAGACGGAGAAAGAGTAGCAACCTAGTGTTACAATTGAAGAGTCGATGGTAGAATTTATATAGGACAAAAGTCAAATGTTTTCCAAAAAACAAAATTGCATAATGATGATGTTAGAGGATGAGATATTAAAAAAAATACTATGGGGATTGAAATGACTCTAGCCATTAAAAGGTTGCAAGACATATCCTGAAGCATTCAAAAGATAATGATCTTGCTAGGTGACTGACGATGGAACGTAGAGCTTCAAAAAACAGTTAATACTAAAAACGTGAGACCATTGAAAAATACAAAAGAGCTAAGAAGAAGGTTCACAAGTCTACAAGGACGCAAATGCAAAATTATGTGGGATGGAAGAAGAATGACATGTGAAATAATTTTGAAAATACTATTTAGCAAATTTCACAATTAAAACACAATTATACTCTTAAGTTGTCTACTAATTGAGAAATTCAAATCCCATAAATTAACCTCAGTTCAAGTTAAAATTAAATAGGATAGATGGTACATTAAAATTTATCAATTTAGATTACACAATAAGTTTTTGAATAAAAAAGATTAGATTCGAGGATATAAGAATTTGATAATGCCACTCGAGATTATATCCAACCCTCACTGAATCATAAATAAGATGTAATCTCTCAATTAGGATCACATAAAAAATCAACTGAAATAACAACTTAATTTATCACGATTAACCAATAATTGTAAATTCAAAGAATAATTACAGCTAAATTCGGATGAAGAGGAACAAGAATTCAGCTTATTGTTGAATGGTTCACAGAAGTTATTATGCATGTTTGAGGATTACTTCAGCATCTCAAATTGAACAAGGTTTGCTTTTGATGATGATGTCAGCAAATAAATTAAGTCTGTAGAGAGTAGAGCGAAGTGAAGGTTTGCCAGAAGTATCCAACACAGGATATTCACAGCGACGGCTTGGTTGAGGCGACACAATCTAGGACAGTAAGGCAAAAAAAAAACACCAGTACAATATTTTTTGGTTGTTTACCGCAAATGATAGCAAGATACAACAAGAGCCAAGCCTTTATCCCACTAGATGAGGTTAAATCTTTCTTTTCTATTAAACTCTATCAAATAATAAATCCTTATTTGCCTCCAAGAATGTAAGATACTTTTTTATAGTTTTTTGTTATGTTTTATTTGGCTCTCCACTTCGTCTTTTTACACGAGCAAAATCCAATAACTCAATTGTCCCGTACCGGATCTCCAATCAGCCAACGATTTATATATCCAAATTATCTAAGTTGATTCTCTCTGAGCCTATATTTAATTAAAACTACTCCAACCTTCTTATAGATATACTCATTTTTCATCCTATCTTCATGTTATACATATCTTTAATGACTTGAATGTATATACTGCAACTGAAAAAAGGAATTTTGTCATTGCTGAATTTCTATTTGACACCATCTATCAGAGGGATTTAGGCAGCCACACAGGTGGAAACAATCTCACAATCACTCGGCAGCTCAAAGGTTGAGAAGGTAACGGCGAACCCCTATAGAGTCAATGGTGCTTCATATACCCTTCATTTTCCATGTCCCACGCTTTCACCAATAGATTGTCTTACGCAAATTAATATACAAGCACAATGACTAAAGGGACTTGCGTTTGAGTGAAAAAATTTAAAGGAATCCCAGTCACCCACATGACACCAGCAAAGACCGTCCAGATATTTGTAAGGCTAAGCCAGACCGATCCCAGTAGATGGACCAAATCAAGCATGGATCATCCTCTATCTCCTCTGTTCCAACTCTCATGCCCAAAGAAGCCCCATGGACCAGGACTGTGCTTCATCATCCCAACTAGATATTCCAAGAAGGCACAACTTCCATCCCTACTATATAGTCGCTCGGCAGCGAGAGCGGGGGCCCCGTCCGAACCCTTTGCCCCTTTACTCTGCACAAATAGAAGGCAGTAGCGGTGCCACTTCAAATTTACCTATCCCACCTGAGCGAAAGCACCGTAGACAGTGATGCTACCTACTCCACTAATCCAACAATTCCAACTAGTCGTCCCCTTTCCGATGCTGCGAGCCTTCATGCAAGCCAACTTGCTATACGTCAACATCGGAATTCTACGTGGTGAGATTCAAACAGCCAAGGAGTCCAACTCACACCATGCGACCTAGATGAATAGAGGAGCTTCTCTTTATCCCTCTTACTTCGGCTATAAATGCTAAGACCTACCAGTGGGAGGGGTGAGGACTATCGAACCCAATCACTTCTCAAATAAACACTTATGTGCTTTAGGACTTATTTGGCCCAAAGACCACTTTAGACTGCCCAAAACCAAAATGGCACTAGATTAAAAAGTAATAATAAATAAATAAATAAGTTTTTTTATTACATCTTATACAAACTCCAACATAAAAAAACTTAATTTTATTTCACATACTCAATCATCTTCAATAAAACTATCAACTTTTTTACCTCCTAAACTAAAATATTCATTTGTTAAGAATGTGAAATAAAATTGATAGTTTTATTTTATGAAGCACCGATACTTCGTGAGGCCTAACGTATCCGTATCGTATCCGTGTCGGATATCGATACTCCCCGATACTCTACCGATACGTATCTAATACGCCACGTGGCGTATCAATTTTTATTTTTAATTTTTAAAAATTCAATACTCGCCAGATACTTATCCGACACTCACCCGATACTTACTCGATACTTGTCCGATATTTCTAATTAGAGAAAAAATATTAAAACAGTTAGTTCGACTTATACGAAAAAAAGTAAAAAATATCTTACACATAAAACACAATTCTTGCATAAACTCTGATGTTAAATTTGAGAGATATACTGAACTCACGCAATTGAGATTGCAGAAAGCTTCACGCACACTAGTGTTTCGGTAATAAAAAAAAAAATAGTATCTATAAGCAGTTGCATCATCAAATTTTTCTACCTCAATCGTACTATCTTTGCTTCTGATAAACACCAAGCATTTTTTTATTTTAATCAGGTTTATATTATGAAAAGGATAGAACATTGGCCTTATTTTATTTTATTTATTTACTTAGTTAGAGACTCAGAGAGAGGATAGTATGTATCTACTTTGATCAGATCAGTGTATTTGAGTTTATGCCATATTATCTATATTATTTTCAATTATTTATCATTTGCATCAAACTAATTGATTTAGGTCAAATTTAAATTAAAACTGAAACTAATTTATTGATGTATATATTAAACTCTCATCTCATTTAGATAATCTGTGACAAGTTAGAAGCAAGTAAATAAATTTTAAAATATTATTTAAATTAAAATTTTTTTAAACTCAATAGTTGAAAGATATTTTTATTTTTTATAATTCAATT
Organism: Apostasia shenzhenica; assembly: GCA_002786265.1. Lineage (NCBI taxonomy): Eukaryota > Viridiplantae > Streptophyta > Magnoliopsida > Asparagales > Orchidaceae > Apostasia > Apostasia shenzhenica. Next base: position 1,015,480 of record KZ451998.1, read on the forward strand.
GTCTATAATATGTTTTAGCGATATCAATAATATTTAAAAAACATAATTAATTTGAAAAAAAAACTAAAACATATTTTTGAAAATTATAACAAAATGTATAAGTTATTATAATCTACCTTAAATTTATGTCTTAAATATGAGAATATGACGTATTACACACATATATAATAACCGTATCCTTACGTATTCGTATCCTACTTTTTTTAAGTTTCGCGTATCGTCGTATCCATATCGTATCTTATCTGTATCATCGTATCGTACTCGTGCTTCATAGGTTTTATTAAAATAATTGAATATATAAAATAAATAAAAAAAATTATATTAGACTTTATGTAAGATATAATAAAAATTTATTTCTTCTTATTATTATTTTTTTAATCAAGTACTATTTTGGTCTTGGGCATGACCATAGTTTTTTGCACTCCCCTTCTCTCGCTCACAGTCCCTCTTTTTTAACTCTCGCTACCTATAGATATTCTACACATTGCTTGCTTACAGAGCTCTCCCCTCTTCTTTTAGGTTGACATATACATATTCGAACACTTATAAATATGCATACGCATATAAATATATGCACATATACATGTATATGTATATATATACATATATGTGTGTATAAATATATAAATATACATACATATATGTATATGAACGTATACGAGTATACATATACGAACATGTTTACGCATACATATTCGTACACATGCATACGCGTATACATATACATATATATACATATATATACGTATATATGTGTGTATATGTATGCCTATACGTATATATATATGTATACGTGCATGTGTATATATATGCACATTCGTATATGTATTCACAAATATATGCACATACATATATGCACACACATATATGCACACAAATGTATACATATAGGGGTGGCAATATATGACCCGACCCGTGAACTCGACCCGCGAATTTTGGGTATGGGTCATGAATTTGGACCCGTTTATTAAATGGGTCAGGTTCGAGAAAAGGGTTTAGCATAATTGAGTTGGGTAGGGTTCAGGTTGGGATTTTACCAAAAATTACTCTTTAATCGGGTCGGGTTCGAGTCATGGACTCTGACCCATTTAATAAATCGGTCGGGTTCGGGTTGAAGCTATTTGGGTCGGGTCGGATTTGGGTTTGACCCGAACCCAACCTGTCGCATATACATTTATGCTTGCGCATGCATATACATATGTGTGAACTTACACATATGCGCACACGTTTACTTATTCATGTGTATACCTGCCTGCATACATACATGTATGCGCACACGTATACATATGTGTATGAACATATGTGTATATGTAAATATCTATACATGCATGCATACACAAACATGTATATGTATAGTACATGTATATTTATATACATATGTATACTGGTGTGCTTACATGTATATGTATACATATGTGTACGTTTATGCATACATGTATGCGTTATGCAAGCACATAAGAAAAGGTATGCATATAGATATACATATGGATATATGTAAATGTACATATGTTTATGTAGCAATACATGAAAATGTATGTGTACATATATACATATATATATGCATATACATGTATATGTATATATGTATGTATATTTATGTGCATATGTATAGATATACGTATATACACATCCATCTATGCTTATATATATACTTGTGTATATGAATATATATATATATATATATATGTGTGTGTGTGTGAACAAGAGTAATTTTGAAATAATAATTCCATTTCATAAGAAATAGTTATTCTTTCGATGGAAAGAAGGACTGACTATTTCATGAAATGTAAAATAAAGATTCATATGGAATAGCTACTTTATCAGAGTAAACATGAGAATGGTCGTTCCATAAAGAATAAAAGGCAAATGGAATAATTATTCCATCAAATAAATGTGCACTAAGAGATAATTGTTAGAAAAGATCAAGAAATGGTAGTGAAATACCCAAAAGGAAATTTTATCATACATAAATTTTAATATTAAAATTAATGTATATTTTATATTATACGTATATTTCAAAATAAAAAATTAACTTTATTTCAGATCCTACACACATATCATAATAATAGTTAATTTATATCACATCCCTCACACATCCCAACATAATAACTTTATTTCACATTATACACAATTCTCTAAAAAACTATTCTCATCTAGGTTTAACTTTAATTAAGATTAACTTTTGCAAATAAACACTCCCGATAAAGAAACTAGAAGAAACGTGTGTCCAAAATATTAATGATATCCTAAACAAACCTGATAGAGAACAGCAATTGTAGGTTTTGAACATCCATAAAGAAACTTGATATCCAATACTTGCAGTTCTTCAAGCCTAGGACAAATGATATCAACAATGCTTCAATGTCACCCCACATCAACAAAATACAGCATTGCGTGTAAAAATGTTTGATAAAAAACAAAGGCGTCTTTATAGCCCTCCAGCAATAAAGTGAGCATGAGGATAGGTATGCAAAACCAACTCCATATCATAAAAAAAATAATTAAAAAAACAAAAAGCAAAGCCATGATAATTCACAAATAATCTCTCTTCTGAACAATACGCACAAAAAGCAATTAAAACCTTATATTGAATGCTTCCTTTAGTTGCCCTTTGTTGTCAAAAGGTATAACCTGACGATATTAAGAAAAAAGAAAAAAGCATTAAACTAAACGGTAAAAAAAAACATCCAACTAATCAATGAAAAAAGATGATGTAGATGAAGCTTTAGAATTCTTACAGTACCTTGAACAGACCATCATATAAATGGAGGCCAACCAATCTACAATCAGGATCAATTATGCCAATCTGCAAGCACCAAAAATATGCAATATGAAAGTGTTTAAAAGTTGAAAAGCGGCAATAAACAGTTAAATCAAACTTAGAAATACTATGCAAATGAGATCAGACTGACTACCCAACCATGAAAGAAAAAGGGAAAGGCTAAAACTATTCTTGGTGTTGAAAGAAAAAGAAAAGCTTTAACATGGGCTAGAGATTTTTGTCCTGATATATCATTCGCAGAGATATTTCCATCCCTAACACAACTACAAGTTCCAATCCAATGTCAGCAATTAAACCAAAAACTACTGTTCTTTGCCACAAATTGAAGATCATATATACAAGATTTGCAGAATTCTGAAACTAGAGGCTTCCACAACAGGCTAAAAAGGCATGCCAAAGTGTTGATAATAGAGGCAATAACTTTAAGGCCCTGTTTGGCAATAGGATAAAAATCATGGCTAAAATCTTAAATTTATTTTTAAAAAAACTTAAAAAATTATTTTATATCTCATCTCACACAAATTCCAACATTAAACAATCACTTTATTTCACATCCAACACAATTCTCAATAAATCAATCAACTTTATTTCACATCCTACACAATTTTTAATATAACCAACCTACTTTATTTCATATCATACACCTTTTTCAAAAATGGCTAAAAATTTCAACCAAATTTTCTTTTTTTTCTTATTACCAAACAGAGCCTAAGTGTTGATAATGATTTTGTCTGAATATATCATTCAAAATTACACGAAGAAAATAGGGCCTTAAGAGACCAAAGACAGAAAAGTAGATCAATATACTTGAAATTCTTGCACATTAACAAGGCTCCATCATCCATCTAACGATAACATGTGTTCGACTATAATGCTTTAAGCACAAGAAGGGCTGGCAGCGAATTTAGATTGAGTAGCTTGGATGGACTCACCAGTGATGCCCGTGGCCGAAGAGGGCGAAGAGTGATCGCCGGGTGATGTCAATGAATCACTGAGGCAAAATGCGGCTCCTGGCAGGCTTCTAAGCCGAATAATGAGTGGTGAGAAGAGCACAAGAATGAATCATTTCACATCAAAAAAGGAGGGAGATCCTGAGCTGTATATGTAGATAACATGATCTCAAATGATAGAAGCACCTTTTGGGGCAATACTGTAAGGCTAATGATAGAAAACTCTGTAGTTAACCATACTTGGGCTGGAGCAGCACTGGGATGGGTGACCTCCAGGGAAGCACTCAAATCACGCAATTTTCCTAAGGCCAAAGTGAACAATACCACTACATTGAGATCACAGAATGTTACAATATGATATCAGAGCTAACCTCCCATAGCATGATGTGGTTTGAGGACGAACCATGCGGAAGCTGGTGGGCCTGTGACGCCCGTGGTTGACGAGGGCGAGGAGTGATCGTCGGGTAATGTTTTAAGAAAAAAGAATTACTGAAGCAAAGTGCAGCTCCTGGATGGCTTTTAGGCCGAATAATGAGTGGTGAGAGGGGCACAGGAATGAATCGTTTCACATCGAAAATGGAGGGAGATCTTGAGTTGTATAAGTACATAACGTGATCTCAAATAGTAGAGGCATCTTTTAGGGTAAAACTGTGAGGCTAATGATGGAAAACTCTGTAGTTAAATGTGCTTGGACTGGAGTAGCACTGGGATGGGTGACCTCCTGGGAAGCACTCAAGTTACGCAGTTTTCTGAAGGCCAAAATGAACAATACATTTACATTGAGATCACGGGGTGTTACAATATACCCGTAGCATAAGAGGGCGGGAAGTGATCACCGGGTGATATCCTAAGAGAAAGGAATCACTGAGATAAAATGATGCGGCTCCTGGCAGGCTTCTGGGCCGAATAATGAGTGGTGAAAGGGGTACCTGAATGAATCGTCCCACATCGGAAAGGGAAGGAAATCCTGAGTTGTATAAATAAATAACGTGATCTCAAATGACAGAGGTGTTTTTTAGGGCAAAACTATGAGGCTAATGATGGAAGACTCCATAGTTAAGTGTGCTTGGGCTGGTGTAACACTAGGACGAGTGACATCCCGGGAAATACTCAAGTCGCGTAGTTTTTCTAAAGCCAAAGCAAACAATATCTCTACATTAAGATCACGGGATGTTACAATATGGTATTCGAGCAATATGGTATTCGAGCAATATGGTATTCGAGCAATATGGTATTCGAGCAATATGGTATTCGAGCAATATGTTCCTCCTCGTGACAATGTATCATATGTCCTTAGAGGATTAGTTAATATAGGCAGTAATGGGCTTCACCATGATTTGTTACCATCATCCAACCTTTAGAAAGGCTTTTTATTTGTTCAATAAATAAAAAGTAAGACCAACAATTAGTTTCCCCTCTATATTTGGATGAGAGAAAGATTTAATGATATGAACTCAACACAATTCCGCCATTATCAATAACAAATATGCTTAACCTAGATCACTTAAATCAGTAATGACAGAACAACTTCACATTTGAAGATTAGCACCTTATTTCGTGTACAGATGTTATTCAATAAAAAAAATGGCGAAGTCATGGAAAACTCAACATTTATGTGGCAAAAAAGAATGACAGTCAATAAAACTAACAGAAAAAATCTTAAGAAATCAAGTTAAACATATAGAATACAAATCTGTATGCAATGATAATGAAATAAACAAAACATGTAATGATTTTTTTTCCAAAAAACAACCCCTTATCTAGAATTTTTCATGGTACAAGCAATGAAGGGTTTTCTTATCATCAAGTCTACCATGCTTCTGTGAGCCTTTGAATAAACAGTGCAAATGGAAAAGAAAAGGCTTACAAATTTAGAAAAATACCATCAAATACTAAATATTGATATTGTAGAAGCATTGTAAAGGATGCCGTTAACATATAGTAGAACACAAGAATCTGGCTATAGAGCATGCAACAGGATAACCCTATAAGTGCAAGGATACAATAAGTCTAGGTACTCTCAGGTATCCCTAGATCTAGTTTAATGAAATTAATGATTGAATGCACAGTGCAAATGGAAAAGAAAAGGCTTACAAATTTAGAAAAATACCATCAAATACTAAATATTGATATTGTAGAAGCATTGTAAAGGATGCCGTTAACATATAGTAGAACACAAGAATCTGGCTATAGAGCATGCAACAGGATAACCCTATAAGTGCAAGGATACAATAAGTCTAGTTACTCTCAGGTATCCCTAGATCGAGTTTAATGAAATTAATGATTGAATGCACAGTGCAAATGGAAAAGAAAAGGCTTACAAATTTAGAAAAATACCATCAAATACTAAATATTGATATTGTAGAAGCATTGTAAAGGATGCCGTTAACATATAGTAGAACACAAGAATCTGGCTATAGAGCATGCAACAGGATAACCCTATAAGTGCAAGGATACAATAAGTCTAGTTACTCTCAGGTATCCCTAGATCTAGTTTAATGAAATTAATGATTGAATGCAATAGGGGAAAAAAGTTTTTTACATTTATTTTTTAAAGTTGATTCAATGGCATGCATATAGCATCATTCATGAAACATTAAGTGGAAAACATTTACCAAATCAACTTTTGTTTGCCCGAGTTAACTTAGATTAAAATTAACCTTTTAGGTCATATCATATACAAATTCAAACATTCAACAAACAATATTTCTCCCATAAATTCGACCTTAGCCCATGATAAATATAATATTTCAAATTCTACACAAATATTTAAAATCAACTTTATTTCACATCCTACATAATTTTTAAAATATAAATTCACCTTTATTTCAAATTGTACACACCTTCCTAATTATAACAAACTTTATTTCAAAATTTTCACAAATTTCAAAAAACAAAGGATCACATAAAAGATTATTTTTACCTTCTATTAAAAATAACCTTACAAACAAACAACTCATTAGTAATAAATTCAGACGGAATTCACAAGAAAAACTACATACAGATCAATTAATACATAAATCAACATCAAGCTCACCAACAGTTTAATTGATCAAACCAAGATAATGATTACATGCATGAGATTAGGCATGGAACAATACACAATGTCATTAGCACTAAAAATCACATGGATGCAAATCCTTCAAAGGAAATAGTTAGTTCACAAAAATGAATAGCATAACAATGAGATCAAGGTGGGGTGTCCAGTCAACAAAAATTTTTGACAAAATAATACTTCCATTTAAAAGAATAAAAAAATAGCCCATAGTAAGATGGATCTAATAGAAACAATCATTAAATGAAAATTTCATTTCTCACGAGAAGATCTTAACAAATCACTGCCTAAGGATGATAGGAAAGTCATCCAAATAACAATAGCTTCAACAAGAAATGACAGTATATCTGTAGAGGAAGGGAAAGCAGCTAAGGATGCAACAGTCAGGTTCAGGCCCATTGTCATGCCAAAAGATATGACCATCAATGTACATTACAATTAGAGGTACCATATAACACAATGCACAATAGGAAGTCCGCACAAAAACAGTACGATTGGTTGGATTTTCTGGATTCATTAGAAGATATCCTGTATAGGATCCCTAATTTCAGGGCTGATTTACCTCTAGATGCTCTAAATATCTGCCATATATTGTTTCCTTCTTGATGTACTTGTTTTACTTCCTTTATCTCATGTTTGTTACTTCCTCTATGCCTAATATAAAGGAGATGCATGGTTTTCCTAAGTGAATATACAGAAATATACTAATCTACACATGGTATCGGAGTCTTCATAGGCCTTTCCTTCTCAGAAAAGCAAGGCAGTCATTGTCCTTTTCTGTGATATTTTTCCTATGTCTCTCAATGCCTTCATTGCCTATGTAACTCTCTTGTTTTCAATGACCAGAATGTCTGAAAGTAACCCTGCTGTTGGATCTGTTGCAACACCTTTCAAACAGACACCAACAAGTTTTTTTTTTTTTCATTCTTACACCAAACAAGTTCGTCGAATGAATTGCTGGAAATGCATCATTCATGTCAATTAGAGTTGCACAATAGTCTCTATTGGCGAGTTCATTTTTGAAGGGAAGAGAGAATTTCTCATCTCACAAACCCAACACCATCTCCCAATGATCCGGGTTTTCCAGCATGTGTGCAACTAGATTTCTTTTGACTATCGATTCATCCCAGACAGATTTTATATTTAGCTTTGAATTGGATGGATAGATAGATCTCGACAAATTTGGACAGCTGGCATGATTGAAAGAGAATAGTTTAACTTTGTAATTTCTCTCATAATCTAGTTGAGTGGGAAAATTTTCAAAATTAAATTATTCATTTATCTAATTTCCTTTCTTATTATTTTTGATTTGACATATTATAATTTACTTTGATAGCACTTTATTTTGTGTGAACTGTCATTTGTGTAAGTGGTCCATACGTAGGGCTTCAAATACTTATATTAACTTTTAATCTCTGAAATGATATTTCAGTGTTTGAAATAGTGTTTCTCCATGAAGGGAAGATTTTTTCGTGAGAATCCCTAAATACCTTAAATAAAGTTAAGGTATTCTCCAAGTCTTGTCAGTTTATTACACTGTTTCGAGCTGATCTAAGTCCAAGTACTAGAGAATAATTTTTTAGCTCTAATTGAGCCACTCTCTTGCCCAAGTGTAAGTCACGCCCGTGATACCTTTTGCGTTGCCCACCACCTCAACACCTGACCTGGCCCCCCCAATGTCATTCGACAACAACACTGCCTGCCTCTTCTGCACTAGGTGAGATCTCGCGGCCCTTCATGCGCCAACACCATTGGTTGGCACCCCTGCCCGCCTCGTCACTCACCCCTATAGCACCGCCCGACCACAGTGTTGTTGGCAAGCCCCGCCCAATCCCCCGTCGCCTCTTGATTCTCCCGCCTGCAGCGCCCACAAGCTACACCAACTTCTGCTCCAGTATGCGCCACCTCAACGAACTTCCTTTACCAGCCACGATTCCCACTCGCCAATCCGCTCAACCCATCTTCCCTTCATTGTCTGACCTTGGGTCCAGATCGCCAATTCCGGTCAACTTCCGATCTAACACTTATCTTTAATTTTCCTCGATGGATAGTTGTGTTTTTGAATTCAAGAATGCTTGATTTGCTCACCTGTGTGAATCTGAAAATTATTGTGTGATAATTTCGTATTGGGTTATTTATTTAAAAGATTACCTATTCACTACGTACCCCTACTCTAACTTGTTGAACCACTATTGTCTTAAATTGTGTAGCGAATCATCTATATATCATTCGAATTTGTTCCTCAAATATTTAAATTTGGATTGTTCGCAGTAATGGAGTTTTGGTCGTTGCACAACTATCACCAACAATTACTCTTGTAAAATTCTATGTTCATCTGCTATTTATCTATTGATCTTTGAATAAGTGTGCATTTTGCATATTATGCCACATCAATCTGATATCGAGGATTCAGGTTGGTGTCATGGTTGTGGAGTTCTATCAACTAAAAATAAGCAAAACTACATATTCTTGCCTAGTGGGACAGACATTTGAAATATCATGAAATTACCTATTTCGAATTTCAAGAAGAAGACCTATTCAAAAGTGCAAAGGCACTGCAGTTATCAATAAGATCAAGATGAAGATAACCAGCACCGTGCAGGGTACCTTGTCTATAACAGACTACTACAACTAGATGAATAGATACTCAATCGAGTTCAACTATTACAAAGATGTCAAGATACTGTGTAGCCAAGATGCTTTTACCCTCACTGCCATGCTTCAACAGGATAGAATTGTGGAGTTTTGGTTAGTTTTAATCATGAATATGATCATGTTGGTATCCAAATATTTGGAAAGAAGAAATTACCATCATCCAATGAGGACTCCCAATGATTCGATGTGAAGAGCATCTTCTCATAGCAATGTTGGTGCAGGAGCACAATCACCACAAAGGCAGATAAGAGGGCTAATCCTCAAGATATTTCCACAGTTTATCTCTCAAAAAAATTCGCTCATTGTCGAAAGCAACAAAATCAAGAAGGGCTATAGTGCTCCTATTTCAAGAAACGATGCACACTAAGGATACTTGCTTCAAACTTCAGAGGCAGGAGACAGTTCATAATGGTGTGGGAAATTCTAGGAATCTCCATCCAAAAACCAAGCAAATATATGATAGGCAAGGCGTCATATGAAGCTTCAGGAAAGAGGGCTCTTAATGGAACAGATGAAATAAGTAAGCTAAGTCTTTCTTAAAACAACACGAGTTCTTGTTATCTAGCACAATCAGGTGCCACAGACTGCATGACCAATGGCACGGCTTTTGTTTTGAAACCTACAATCCTGCTTCTACCAATGTAGCCAGTGACAATTTTGTCCTTAAAGCTAGTCAAGGAAATACTGACTTTAATTATCCATTACCCTTGAAGAACGTCATTCATGTGCCTAAATAATCCACTAACCTAATTTCAGTTCATCAACGAATGAAAGATCTTAATTGTCATAATATTTTCTCTCCATATGACTCGGTGTTGCTAAGAAACAGAATGGGCCATACAACTTTAATATGGATCATGGTGGCAAAAAGAAGGATGGACCCACTTTGCTTAACTCTTCCCAGACAAAACTAATACAATTTAAATTTCAATATCTTCATGTAGGTCAGTCACACATTCATTTAGTCCAAGCTTAGCTCCCTTCATTGTTTCAAAGCCTAGATGTCAATATCTTCCTTGGTGAGTGTGTGAAGTGTCAAAACACCATCATTTATCCTTCTAATTTTTTTAAAAGCCACTCTAACTTCAAACTGTTCAGGGGCTAGATGGTTTATAACCTTCGTGGATGGTTTATAACCTTCGTGGATGGTTTATAACCTTCGTGGATGGTTACACTCGTACAACTTGAGTCTATCTCTTAAAGAAAACATGGAGATTAGAACTACTCTTCCAACTTTTCATAAGATGTTCTGCACACAATTTGGTGCTAAAATTAAGAAATTTCATATTGACAATATTCATGACATTCTTGATCTCACTAGATGCGTCCAACCTCAAAATTACATATCGAAAAACAATTGGGGAGGAGTAGATTAAATTGCATCTTTTCCTATCAATAGATTTCGATTTAAACTCCTTGAAATCATTGTCCTCCAACATCTATACTCACATTTCTAAGTGTTGGTTTGCATGTTTCAATTCCTCTCAAAGACGTCAGTGGTGTTCCATTTGTAATGTTCATAAAGAACACAATGAAATTTGATCCAAAAGCTCCTAAATGCATCTTTCAAGGGTATTCCAACACTCAAAAGGGATTCAAGCCCCATGTACTTTCCTCACTAGAGCATCTATCATCCTACAACGTATATGTTCAAACCATATAAGCCGACTTACCCCGAGCTTATCATCAATTGACGTCACTCCAACCTTCTCATTGATATACTTATTTCTTACTTGTCCTTTGGCGTATACCGTTCATCCACTTAGCATTCTCATTTATGCAACACTTATTTTATTTATATATTTTTATTTTATAAGCCAGCATTCAGTATCATATAATATCAGCAGCATTACAACAGTTCTATAAAATTTCCTTTCTTTGATAAAATAAAATTTTACATTTAAGTTTAAGCAAAATTTTTCTATTACACAATACGCCAGCTATGAAGCACGGACACGATACGGGGACACGGCGACACGACATGACACGGCGATACGACAATTTTTTAAAAAATAGGACACGGACACGGCAGGACACGACAGATATATGATAACAAAACTTATATGTAGAGCTTAAAAAATAAAAGGAGATGCAGCTCAATTGGTAGAGCACTCGCTTTGCATGCGAGAGGCACGGGGTTCGATCCCCCGCATCTCCGTTGTTTTTATCTTCAAAAAAACTTATATATTCAATAACAACAATTCATATTAAATAAAATTAATAAATCATCAATCTCAAAATTAGAGTAATCAACTCACAACCATTGGTAGGAAAGTGACCCAAAATTGTCTTCTCACAATAACATTATACACAACAAATAAACACTAAAAAAGAATAAGCAAATCACATTCTGATATTCAATTTCAGTGCATTCACTAAACCAAAAAAAAAAAACTTAAAATGTTAATTGTAGAACTGTCATAAGATAAGACATTCAAATGCTAATATAAGCAAGTGTTTGATATTACAAAATTAAAATCCATCAATTTTCATAATCAGATCTTTTCATAAATATCTTCTTCATCACCAATTTTTTCATCCCATTCCTCTTCATCATCATCTAATAGCATCACCTCAAACTCGGGCTCATCAAGAGATAATTCAACCACTTCAAACATACATGTATCCTCCACTGATGACATTGTATCTGGAGCAACATCCCACATTTTAGAAGTCCCTTCCATATAATGCTTGTTCCTTCCAAACAAAAGACGCAAATTGTTATGGACATACACTAAATCTTGAGCACGTTGTGGGTTAAGCTTATTCCTTCTCATTGAATGAATGAATGAATAGGTGCTCCAATTCCTTTCACAACAAGAAGATGAAGAAGGTTGGCTAAGTAATCTTATAGCCAATTTCTGTAGATATTGAGCATCAGCACCATAAATGGTCCACCATGCAAGAGGGTCTAATGTTGCTCTATCCGTCATACAATCCATATCACCAAATATGCCTTGTTGCAGAAAATATCTTGCAAATTCGGCATTGACAAATTTTCGTTCTTCATTATCGGGGAAGAGTTTCTTTAGGCATTTGATTCTTTCTTGTTGTATTTCAGGATCATTATTAGGATAACTCTATTAGGAGCCTCAGAAAGTTATTTTTAACTGCAGAATCTACATAAATATATAACAATAAAAATTATTGTAGTGGGGTGACAATGTAAAAAACTTCAATTATGACAATATAAAAACTTCAATTATTTTATTTACCTTGGGTTTAATGAATGCGCTAAACAATGTAACGGAGTGTTGCTCTTTGTCCATCTTTCAATCAAAATATCATAAACAACATTGAAGAAAGAAGAATTCTCCGAATCGCTTTTTCCTTCATGTCTAAAGATGATTGTCTTCACTTTCTCTATCATAGTGTCCCACATATCATATATTAAATGAAGACATGGCACATCAGTGTCAGCAGATCTCAACATGTCATATATTGGCTCAGTAAAGTCAAGAATATAATTAACTTTGTCCCACCAAATATCATCCAAGATCTTCTCCTTAATGAATCGTGCTCTCTCAATATCATCCTCTCTATAAACACTCCACTTATCACAGACAACCATACTGACTAATCCTTGTTTTATCTTTTTAAGCCTCTTAAGCATAATAATTACTGATGCAAAACGAGTATCTGCAATAGCCAGCATTTTCAACTTCACATGTTCATTAACATGCTTAATCTCATAGCATGATTCATGATGAAATTTTTTATAAAAATTGCATAATTTGCTACCTCTGAGATCCAATGGCACTCTTCATGTGTGATCTCATTACGTTCAACATGTTTTGCAGAACATATATTTTTTAGTGTCAAATTTCTCTATGGACAACACAAGGAGTCCAAAAAATATGAGGAAATTGTTCCTCTATTAAATGTTCCAGTAGCTTTACACACAGGAGCATTATCAGTAATAATTTGGACAACTTTTTCTAGCCCAACCTCCATAATAACATATCTCATTAGAGAAGCAATGAAGTGTTTGTCCTTATACTCTCCTTCACAGTTCACAGCAGTAAGAAACAAAGGAAAACCATCACAAACTGCCATAAAATTGATTAGAGGTATTCTTTGAACATCAAACCACCCATCAGAGACAATTGTAACACCCTTTATACACAATATTTCCTTAATAGGTAATAATTGCCTTTCTATGTTGGCTTTCTCCTTCTGCAAAAAAGTTGTCCTCAAGCTATTATACCCAGAAGGTACATAACCTGGAATTGTAGTACTTGTAGCAATCTTCAACATATCAACCCAATATGGGTTTCTTGTCAAATGAAAAGCCAAACCTAATGAATAGAAAGTCCGAGCAATAGCTTCATTCAATTGATTTCTTGCTTGTATGTTAAAGGCTTTTTCAATAGATGATCCCCCTTTTGTTTTTCTTTTCCTAGGCTCAAATCTCTCCATTCGTTGTGTATTAGATCCACTGGATGATGCACCAAAAGTCATTGAAGTAGCTCTTGTAGGTGCTACACATGGAAGAGGCACTTTTCTTATTTGAGAATTCCTTTTTGCTTTTTCTGCTTGTTCATCCAACTTTTGCATTTCAACTAGTTCATGCTCTTTAACTTTGGGACATCCTCGAATCCCAAATCCTGATAATTTTAATAGATGTGCTTTTACTCTAGAATATGTGCCCCTTAGCTCAGCATGACAATAGTTACATTTAAACAACTTGTTACCACCACCAGGTCCAAGGCTATCAAGCTTTGTTATATATTTCCATAATGGAAAAAAATCAATCCCAGACGTGTTATCAGTAGCCTGGGATTCTTCAGCTTGAGACATTTGTAAATTTTCCTACGAAAAAATTAGATATGACAAATACATAGAATAAATCAATCAAATAGAAATATGTCAAATCTATCTTAAAATGAAGAAGTTACATTACTACATATGGTGATTCGGCGAATAAATTAAATAGATATCAATTGATTACAAACAAAGGATAAAACATAATTCAATAATTATTAAACCTGTCACTTCTGCTATTTAAATGAAATCTGAAAGAGCAAAACATCTGAAAGAGCAAAAAAGAATTGCTAATTCATCCCACAAAACCTTAAGAAAAGACCGAAAGAGCAATAATTCAGTAACTGTAAGTCTGTGAATCTTCAGGAAAGAACATAACATCTGAAACAGGATAGACAACAAAAATGACATTTCTAACATCTAATACTAAAGGATAATTGCTAATTCAGCTCACAGAAACACAAAGGAAAGGGCATAAAATAATATGACGATAGAACAGTAGAATGTCAACAATCCGGGAACAAATGGATGAAAGCAAAGCAGCATAACAATCTAGCAACAATGGCAAATTAATGAAAACAGTAGAGCAATTCAAAACAGTAGTGCGGCGTGTGCGGTTTACCTCAGTGTCTCAATGGAGAACTGGGGATGACCGGCGATGTGGCCAGCGACGTGGCCAGCGACGTGGCTAGGTTGGGAGGAAGGAGAGGTCGAGGGATCGGGCATGCGAGAGTAGCCGACGAGTCGCGAAAAATGATCCACGCGAGGCGAAAGGCGCGAGAGCTGCGGTGAGAGCCCTAAGAACAGAGGCCGGCGACTAGGCTGGAGTTCCGCTTGAGGCGACTAGGCGGGAGTTCCGCTTGAGGCAACAGCGGCAACAGATCTGTGCGAGGCAACGGCGGCGACTGGGCGGGAGTTCCGTGTGAGGCGACGGCAGCGAGAGATTTGCGCAAGGCGACGTCAGCGACTGGGCGGGAGTTCTGCGTGAGGCGACGGCGGCGACAGATCGGCGCAAGAGGAGCCGGCGAGCCGCGAGAGCTGCGGCAAGAGCACGAGGAAGAGGAGCCGAAGAGGCCGCGAGAGACGATCACGCAAGCTCTCCCGCCGGCCGACGATTCGCGACGCGCGGGATGAGGGATGCGCAGCAGCCGAGCGTTCGCAGAGCCGGGACGCGGTTGCGGGTTACTCAATTAGAGTTAGGGTTTTTGAGATATCTTTTTTATTTTAAGATTAATTTTATAATAAAAAATATAAATAATTTTTAAAAAAAGTATCCAAAGTGTGCCGCATAAGTGTCCAGCAGTCTCCAAAAGTGTCCGGCCATGTCCTCAAGTATCCTAGCGTGTCCGAGGAGTGTCGGGTTTTTTTTATAATATTATTTTATTCGGACACGCCACGTGGCGTGTCCGACACGGTGTCCCCCCGTGTCCGTGTCCTAAACAGTGTCCGACACGATACTTCATGCAAAATAGAAGTGTCCGTGCTTCATAGTACGCCAGATGGATTTCTCTACTTTATCCACCTACTTGTATACTGCTAACATATCACCATCTATTTTACCATTATTCTATTTGAATATTTCAAAATATCTAAATTACTCGCTCTTTCTGATAACTTAATCATCAATTGTCATCTCCCAACTATGAATGCTTCTTTTTTTACTAAATCTATACATCAAATATTCAATTTTTTATCTACTAAAATAAAAACTTTTAGATTCTAATGTATATTTTCATAACTCAAGTTTCACCTTGACACTTTCTTTAGTCTTATCAATCAGGAGAATATCATTTGCAAAAAGCATTCATAAAGACACTTTTTCTTGAATATGTCCATTCAAAATCTCAATAATTAATAAAAAAAAAAGACTTAAAGTTGAACCTTGGTATAATCCAACTATAATAAAAAAAATTTTAGTCAAGCCCTCTTATGTTCGAACACATATAACTATTTTATACATGTTCCAAATAACTTAAATGTAAGCAATGCAATCTTTTTTTTAAACCTCTTTAGAGCATTTTCTTTAGAACTTTATCATAAGCTTTTCTAAATCAATGAAAAACAAATTGTAGATCTTATTTTATCTCTTTAAACATCTCAACAAATGAATAGCTTCTATAATAAGTCAATGCAGTATAAAACCAAATGAATTCTGTTATACCCTAATATCATAATATCATCTATATTCGATCATCCTCTTCCAAAATTTTAAAATATGAATTATTAACTTAATTCTTCTATAATTAACACGAACTTATAAAACACCTTTATTATTATAAATAGGCAACAATGTGCTCTTTTTCTATTCATTTGATATCGTTTAAATTTTCAAAAATCATAGTAAATAATTTAGTGAGCCAAGAAACTCTTTTATCTTCCATACATTTTCAAATATTTATTGGAATATTATCTGATCTTACTGTTTTTCTCTCTCTAGCTTAAGCTTTAGTTATACGCTAAATACAAGAGCGATTTTTATCTTCTATTTGGATGCTAAAATAAGTAAGATCAATCGTATTATTATAACCATTATTAAAAAGCCTTTCAAAGTAACTAATTCATCTTTAAAAAATATGTTTTGATTCTCATCTTTAATGTATTTTACTCAAATCAGATTTTTAATTTTCTTATCTCTTACTTTAGCAAACTTGCATATGTATCTATCTCCTTTTTTTAACATCTAATTTTCTATAAAAATCATCAAAAATAGCATTCTTTGCATTACAGACTTCTTTCATAGATTCTCATCGAACAATCCTATATTTTTCTAAATTCTCTTTCCTCATGCACTTATACTAGTCTTTGTAACATGCTCTTTTTTTATTTTTTCTTATATTTATTCTTTCTACAACCAAACATCTATATCACTTAGAAATTTTTCTTTAAATTCTCCCAATATATTTTTTACAACATTACACATGTAGTTAGCAATTTTTCATCACATAAGATCAGTTTTTCCTTCAATATCCAATTGCCCATGTTCTAGAATCCTCTTTTTAAAAATATTTTTATTATCATTTTTCAGATTTCAACATCGAATCTAAGGGCACTGTTCCAACTTACTATTTATTTTTCAACTTTCATCTTAAATTTAAGACCATTAATTAATGTAATATAGTCAAACATTCACTTGAAATGATCTTACAATCTTTATAGTCTAAGCATTTATCAAAAAATAATCCTCCTAAGCTAGCCTAAGAGAGAACAAAACATCATAGATATCTATAGCAATCAGACAACTATTACTTAGTGCAAGAAAAAATAAAATGGCATGGGCTATGATATAATCACAGCTGCACGAGAAGAAAGAGCTTAACAATCTCATTTTTTATAAGAAAATAATCAATCTATTTATCATAATTTGTGATTTTACATTTTGTTTAATTAACATGGTTGTAATTGATATTTTATTTTCTGTCTCATATTATAAGATCTCTATAAATAGGGATTGTCCTACGTTATAATAGAGAGTTTATGATGAAATGAAATTTGATTTTCAAAATGTTATCCTAAATTCAGGTTAGAGAATCAATATCGTCAATAGGGAAGTATATGAGTTGACCATGGGTGAGAATCTTTAAATAGCCAAGTTATCCTCTTTTATTATTTATAAAAAAAAATTCTTTTATTCCAACTTCTGTAGCTTCTGTAGACCTCATCACACCATTAAGTTTGCCTCATCATGCACCACGATAAACTTGCCGACACACGGCAAACGACCAAATCTAAGTTGAGCTCACGCACTGCCCCTCTAACCACTCCGCCCCAGCCCGCTCATCCACGCAGGTCATCTCTCACTCGCAATAGTTGAACTAGCAAAAAGGCCAAATCTTCACGTAGCAGGATTCTCTGAATCTGGCCTGCCTTCTCACAAGGACTATGTGATTCAATCGCATGTGTTCGTTGCACGCCTCCATGTACAAGTCACCAACTGCTCGCCATTTGTGTGAGTTGAACACCTCTCGCCCCGTATGCGAGCTACTGTGCGAGTGACCCTTCAACTCGATCGGCCCATTCAAGCTGCAAGCCCAAGCCCCTCCTGAGTCTGCTTACAAGGAGATTACATATAGAAACATAGCCTCAGCTACTGAAATGTCACATAAAGGTGCCTTGATTTCTTGGCTCAAGAACTCAAATTACTCGAACATATGCTTATAAGAAAATTACATATACAAGCCCAGGCTATCTCAAGCAATGAAATATTACATAAAGATGCACAAGAAATGCTCACATTTCTTGGCTCAGGAACACGGACTGCTCTCGCAAAGATATAATCCTCTTTGAAACCATTTAGTCACTGATTTTGGTTCAATTGATATCATATTGTGACACTTGAATTATTTAGTTTGGCTTTAATTGTGTAACCATGAATTTATTCGAGCAAAAATTACTATTGAATTTATTTACAAGGAATCTGTCCTTAATTTCTGAAAATTCGGATCTGACTTGTTGAAATTAAGTTGACAGCCCTAATCTATCTATTAACTTCTTATTTATCACAATCTAATTCAAATAAATTCTAAAAGAGTTAATTTACAAGATCAAAAAATCTTATTTATCATATCATATCTTAGAAAATATTTTGACATTAATTTAAATAATTTCACCAATTAATATTGATGATTTACATTCTAAAATTAAGTTCATTTTTGTCCTGTATCCTTATGTATTCGATTTAGATCTATTGGACACTAAGGTATACCTCAATAGTTTGAATTTTGCCTTGCCCTTTTCCCAAGTCTTAACAATAAGAAGAATATTACTTACGAAAAACAAACATCAAGGCATCATCTCTTAAAAGTTCTCAATGAGATTTTCCATAACCAATATAAAGAGAAATGGACTTAAAATTGATCCCTATTGTAATTTAACTATAATAGAAAAATCCTTAATCAAAGTCCATTTTATACGAAAACAAGTAGCAACCTCTTATACATATCTTTAACAACTTTAATTTAAGTAGTGTAAACCATTTTCTTTCTTAAAACTTTTCAAAGCACTTTTCTTAGAACTTTATCATAAGTCTTTTCTAAATAAGTAAAAACTAAATATAGATTTTTTCCCTGAACTTTATTAAATTTCTCAATAAATAAATAATTTTTATAATGAATCTACTAAGTATAAAACCAAAGTGCTCCAATGTGATACCCTTGTATCATGACAAATCTATATTTGATTCCTCTCCTAAGATTTTAAAGTGTGACTTATTAATTTAATTTCTGTATAATTCTATAATCTTGCACATTGCCTTTGTTCTAGCAAATACACTATGTATTATTTTTCATTCATTTGGCAGCTTTTAGTATTTAAAAACATATTAAACATCTTGGTGATAAAAAAACTCCATCATCTTTCATGCATTTTCAAATATCTATTATAATGTCAAATGATTTTATTGCTTTTTTACATTCATCTTCTTTAAAGCCTCTTAAACATCAATTTTACTAATACAATGAATGTATGAGCAATTTTTATTGTTCTTTTGAGTGACAAGTACACTTAAATCAATTGATTTGTCATAATATTTATTGAAAAACTTATGAAAAAAACTCATTTATCTATACTAACTATCCTATTCCTTAAAAATATTTTCTAATTTTCTCTTTAGTGCATTTCATATGAATTAAGTCTTTAGCTTTCTTATCTCTTATAATAACAAATCTATATATGTGTACGTCTCCTTTAAAATTCAACTTCTTATATAATTCTTTAAAAGTCATATTTTTTGCATTATAGATTGTTTTCTTAGACTTTTGTCAAGCTATAATATAGTTCTCCTAATTTTCTTATTCTTGCATTTAAATTAGACTCTATAACAAAGCTTTTAATCTTTAATCTTTTCTTGTGCATCGTATTTTGACCAAGCATCTTTATTATTTAAAGTCTTTTTTTTTAGTTTCTTCAAGCACACCTTTTGTCACTTTTCGAATATAGGTAACAACAATCATCCATATAAGATTAGTTTTCCCTTCAATATCCTATTATTGAAGTTCCAAAACCCCCTCTTAAAGATAATTATATTCTCATCTTTTAATTCCAAAATTTTAGCTTACTATTTTTTCTCCAACTTATCTTAAAGTTTGAACCATTATTCAATATTGGATAATTAAATTTTTACTAAAAACAACCTTACAACATTTACAATACAAGCGCTCTCATTTTCTTGCAAGAAAATAATTAATCTATATTCTTACAAGTGATTAGATGTTTGTCTCATTTTTAAACCAACTGTTAGCAATACAAAAGCCATAAACCAAAAAAAATTTCAAAATTATTTTACTTTCCTCATTGGTATCCCAAAAATCATACTCACTTTCGTTACAATTAAATTCTTCAGTAATACTTCCACATATCCATTTAAATCTCCTCTAATGAATATCTTTTCCTCTTAAGGTATCCCTTAAATCAATTCTTACAAATCATTCTATAATTTTTCCTTTATACTCAAATCAAAAATATATTTGGGCGGTATAAATACTAACAATATTAATAATTATCTCATTAGTTATAATTTTTAGAGATTTTTACCCGTATGACACAAAAAACTTCAATATTTACTTATTAGACACCCTAAAGTTAAATATTACATGACACACACCTATTTATTTTAATTTTACAACCAACACACCCTAGTTAAAAAATCCTTACATTTTATTTAAGTAAACCATACTTAAGTTATGTTTTAACTTAAATAATGTTCATAGGAATAAAATCTAACTCTCGGTGCACCTTAACTTAAATCTTACGTGTTAAAAACTATTTAAATCTATTATTTATGTAGAATATTTTAAATCTAATCGTTAGATGCTTATCTTAACGATTAGATTTAATTTAAGATACAAAAGGGGTTAGATTTTATTCCTATGAACCTTATTTAAGTTAAAATATAACTTAAGTATGGTTTACTTAAATAAAATGTAAGGATTTTTTAACTATGGTGTGTTGGTTGTAAAATTTAAATAAATAAGTGTGTGTCATGTAATATTTAACTTTAGGGTGTCTAATAAGTAAATATTGAAGTTTTTTGTGTCATACGGGTAAAAACCCCTAATTTTTAAAGCTAGAATTCTATCTTCACTTCATTTTGACTTCCACTAAGTCATCTTTCAAACTTTTATCTAAAATTATACTCACTTCATTTATAATCTTAACACATATGAATACTAAAGGTTGAAGACCAATCTATTAATTTTTTGGCTTTTTCACCAACCCATTTTGTTTTCTAAAAGCAAAAAATATTAACCTTCCTATAAACTATGATATCCATTAACTTTATTATCTTATATATCAAAACACTTATATTTCAAATTCCTAAATTTAGCTTAGGCTTTATTTGATACTCCCGCCAAACTCCTTTGATAATAATTTTATATTTATTTTACATTATACGTAAATTTAAATAATAAAACTAAACTTTATTTCACATACCACACAATCCGGACCTTAAAATTAACTCTCTGAAGTACCGATACTTCATAAGACTTAACGTATCCATATCATATTCATTTTAGATACCGATATTCCCCGATACTCCACCGATATATATCCGATACGCTACGTGGAGTATTAATTTTTATTTTTATTTTTAAAAAATTTCATACATACCTAATATTTTTCCAATAATTTCATGATACTTTTAATTAGATAAAAAAATATTAAAACAATTAGTTCGGCCCACAACTCATAAATTTGAATACTAAAATTGAGAGAGATACTGGGCTACGCAATTAGGATTACAAATAGTTTAACACATGCTTGTATTTTAGTAATAGGAAAAGATTTAGTATTCTCAAGTAGATATGTCATCTACTATAGGTAATCGTTTCTTGTAACCTTACAGATACTAGTAATATTTCTAATTTTTCTACCTTAACTGATATTATTTTGCTTCTATTAAATGTCGATCCCATTTTTTTTACCTTAATCAAGCTCATTTTATGAAAAGATAAGATTTTGGTTTTTTATTTTATCTATTTACTTAATCAAATACTTGAAGAGAGAACATATATATACTTTAATCAGGTCAGTATATCTTGATTTATGTCACAGCATTTGTATTATTAATTGTATCTTGTTTGTATTAAGCTAATCAATTTGACTCGAATTTAAGTTGAAACTAAAACTAATCTACTGATATATATATATATATATATATATATATATATTTATACTCTCATATCTCATGAATATACTATGACAGGTTGGAAAGTAATTAAATAAACTTTATAATGTTATTTTAAACTTAAGATTTTTTGAAATTAAGTGGTTGAAGAAAAAAAGTTAAATTATTCACAATATTGCTTTAAGTAATATAAAAAATATAGTTAATTTGAAAAAAAATTTAAAAGATATTTTTGAAATTTATAACAATAATTTGTATAGTTATTCACATTCATCATAGAACTACATTTTAACCATGAGAATATAACGTATTATACATACATATATAATAGTTGTATCCTAACGTATTTCTATCATATTTTTTAAGTTTATCGTATCATCCTATCCGTATCGTATTGTATCTGTATCGATATATCGCACTCGTGTTTCATAGAATTAACTTTAATTAACATTCTATACATATTTTAATAAAAAAACAGCTTTATCAAGTTTTAGAGGAAAAAGAGTTTTGAGAAAAAAAAATCAAATTTATTTTAAATCTGACACAATTCTCAAAAATAAAATAACTTTATTTTATTAAAATAATTCTTTCTATATCTAAACTTACTTTTTAAAAACAAACTCCAACCAAATGAGATCATAATGTCTTAGTGACTTCTTTACTCATATCTGTCTATGGTATAAGAACTCTTGCTCATCTATCATTACACCCAAGTACCAATATAGCAGCCCTAGCATATTTTCCACTACATTCAAGCAATATAGCTTGTTAATTCCAACGAACATCCAAGCTTTAGCGCAATTTTTTAAAAGATTCGTATCATGCTTGTTTACAAAATTTACACAAGCTATCGACATATTTTTAGAAGAATTGTCATAGATTTAAATTGACTTTAACCAAATAACCAAAAAGCTAAGTCCGCCAATTCAACAAGATAATAATAGAAAAACATGAACCAAGACAACTAGAAACCACCTGTGCGAGTTTATGATACCATATTCCATTAAAACAAGAAAAAGCATGGTGACATGTTTTAGTACGCCCACCAAAAATGGTACGTCAAGTCAAAAATAAGAGTTTAAGTAGCTACTGCATCTTTTAAGTATTGCAATTATAAGAAAAGCATTTTTTCATTAGGAATATTTAATAAGAAAAATGGGCAAGGGCAAAGGAAACCACCATATATAAACTAGGAAACAAATTTCAGGCTTTGGTCCAATTAGATCTACAAAATCACATAACATATGCAAGAAACAAGTAAACTAGAAACCAATTACCTGCCCGTTATCTGTTGGACGACCAATACGATCTGAAACATCTCCCATCGCTCTGCAAAATAAAAAATAGTTGCAGTTTCCAATCAACACATTTGCACAACTAGGAAACATTGCAACCCTTCTCAGAATTATCTGAATCATTATTACTTTTGATAGAGTATATCACACACTTAAAAAAATGAAGCTTTTTTAAATTAACTACAGAGACAAGTTCCCATATGCTTTTTCTGTAATTACTTTGCATTTATTCTTTATTGTCAAGTGAAATTACAATGTAATCAACTCCAAATGATCACCACATTAGCTGCAAAATTCATACAAACAGTCTTAGTTACACCTCTAATCTGAAAGAATGATCATCCCTTTTTATCTGTGAGGGGTTCTATAATATCACGGTGCAATTAATAGGTCATCCATATACTTTATAGAACCCACCTAAAATGTACTTACTGTTTAATGGGTCATCCAAACTGGATACTAGAGATATAATAGGTAATGATGCTTCTATTTGTGGACAGAAATCTTTGTGAAGCTTGCTAGAAGTAGGTCAACAAATACCCATAATCCATATGTAACTTGTAAAAGTTGAAGCACTTATTTTGGAACACTAGCAAGTTAGACCAAATATTTGAATTAGAGTTCCGAAACAAACAAAATGCAAATGTTCAGTGCCTCTCTGTTAGGGCCAAGTGGAAAGGAAAAGCAGCTGTCTCCCTTCATTTACATACACCCATCCTTTTATCCAAGCTTTCTTGCAAAACTTACCTTAACCTTGGTTCTCTTATGGTTAAAGGAACCCACTATTTGACAATTTAAAAGACTCGGGCCAGCTAATAAGTGACTTCTTTGTTTCTTTCAATCCATCAACCAAAGAAGGTAACTTCTCCTAAACTGAAGTAGAGAAAGATGTAATGCTTGGAATTTCCGCACATGTGGGTCTAATATAAAGAAAAGATCATTATATGATAGCCTAGATGTAAAGATCCATTAAGGAATGCTCAGAAAACAAAATAAGAGAATCAACATCAATTGATGTTAATAATCCTTTTTCCTAGCTTGAAAATTGAATAGCACTTATTCTCTGAGCATGACTTTGTGGTCCCGGTCGAACCACAACGCCATCAGACCGTCGATTTATTTCAAGGTTCTACACTGAGCGCTCGAGATCTCACCACAAGGCGATGATCTAGATGGAGGATTGATATCTGCAGATTTGGCAGCAGGCGCAATTGGTGGCTAATCAGTGGATTGGAAATCCTAATTTAAATCAATTTATTAATTTGAATGGGAATATTCCAAATTTTGAGTTAATCTCGTTCATTTCCTTCCCATTTTAAATATTCGTATTTGGCATGAATCCTTTTTATTTTGGCATTTATTTTCGTATTTTAAATTTAATTGTAATAAGCTAAAATAAAGGCATGAACTAGTGCTATTTGTTCTAAATCCTGGAATGAAAATATTAGAGTTTGAATATTGTGTTATATCCCATTGAAGGGAAAGGTTGGGACCTTGGATGAAAATCCCTAAATACCTCAAAACAATTTGAGATATTTTCCTAACTTTTCTCACATTGTAAAACTCAATATTTCAAGCTCATTAAATCCAGGCCCTTGCTTGAAATTTCCAGCCCAAATTCCATTTTATTTTATTATTTTTTCTGTGACTCAGGATGGCCCGAGCAACGCCTTTGCGCGCTCAGCCCGCCTAGCCACCGCCTCTAAGCGGCCCACCGGCCACCGACGAACATCGACAACCTAGCCTTTGCTGCTTCCGTCGCTCAACTCCACCACCGGCAACACCCCTCGTCCGATCGCTCACACACCTCACACGTCTGAGCCAAGATCCGCGCTCGCTCCGCTCGCCCCACTCGCCCCGCTCGCCCGCATCCGCCTTCGCCTCCAGGCGAACCGTCGATTATCAGCAAGCACCGGCGCCCTCACCGCCGCCATCCCGACCGCTCAGTTGTAGACCGTCCGATCACTCTGCCCGCTTTGCCCCACCGCGCCTCTGCACCGCCGCTTGGCTGGTGCGCAAGCCGATAGCTCCATCTTCACCGGCAACACCCCTCCAGTTCAAGCTCCTCCTCCCTGCACGCCACCGTCTCGGCCCTTGCCAGATCTTCGCCCTCCCGAGCGCCTGACGGGCTTGCCCCCTGCTGACGCGTTCGCCATCCGACAGCGATTCTCGATTTAGGTTGTAAAGACATGATGTGGAGGTTTTGGATTCTCCGATTGAGGTAACCCGAAACTTAATCGATATCTCAAATATTCTCGAAGTCCGGTGATGGAATCTGTTATTGAAATTGATTTTCTCACTCGTGTGAGCCTGAAAATACATTATGTGATAAATTATTATTGAGTATTATTACTTGTGTGCATACCTATATTACTGCGTATCCCTATCTCAGACTTGTTAAGATAAAGTTGCTTTAAATCATTTGGTAAATTTACTAGATATCATTTGAGCTTATTTCTATAGTTTCTTAGTTATTACATAATTATCATCGGTAATATTCCTGAACAATTTTATGCTCATCTGTTAAAATAATTTACTCCCACATCAGGTCCTCGATTCAAATGAGAAAACCGCTCATTTCTTTAAACAGATCACAAGTTTTTCGCCTCAGCAATTCGACTTCAAAAATGTGTCCCGATTAAACTATCAAATATTTCTCTTTTCATATGAAATCCAGAAACTTCAAAATACAATGCTTGTAATGACAATGATTTCTTGCCAGAGACTCGTAACTTTGCATTGTTATTGACTTTAAGCTCAAATCTTGAACCGGCAGAAAAAAAATTAGTAAGCGTCGAATATAGTCATTAAGAATAAAGGTTCACAAGGCTTTTGCAAGCAACAATGTCAACAGTTAGCCTACTACCTCAAAAACATCAAAATTGTTTCCAAAACCTTATGACAACAAATGGCAAATTCATTACCATCAAACTAGACAAGAAAAGTACAAAATATATTTTTTCTGCGTAAACCAAATTTCAACGGAGAGGAGGATTTACAGGTGCCACAAGGGTACATGTAGTTCGCTGATTGAATCCCGCCATGGCAGGGATTAGTGAAGGAAAAATAAAACCATGAAGCATATTGTTGGAAAAGTAAAACACTGCACATACAATAATCATAATAATAATCAATGAATTTTACACTGCTTGGGGAAAATTTGGTGAAAATATAAGACAACAGATGCTTATCAACATTCACATCTATCACAAAGAGAAGATAGTCAATGACCTTTAACAAGTCATAAAGCTGCATTACAGAAGACATGAACCTACATAATTATACAATGCCCGGCATAGAATCCCACAATAAGTTGAGAGAGAACAACTCATGCACATTAAGATAAGCAGAAAGATAATCTAGATCCTAGTAATCCAAAATTAGAATTTTGTTATTTAGTTATTAATCAAAAATGTATTTTTTTTAAATGTCAAATATTCAACAATGGGTTAGGAGCAATTAGGTCCCACTGGTGTGAGCCTATGCCCACCTAGATTCTTGTAATTTTTAAATTAACAAAATTAATTATTGAGATAATATGCAAATTCTAGATTAGTTTAAACATTATTTCCGGCTAAAGTTTTGACCTAATTTAAAAATTAGCACAGCGATACAATGATTATAAAAAATATCCTCCATTGGGTCCCTTTAGCCTTGATTGGCTCAAGGATAAAAAAAAAATCCAAACAATATTTTATTAATATATTGATGCGGGACAGAAAAAAATACAAATGATATTTTATACTTATATTCAGCAAAATTAATTAACAAATTATCTTTAATTAATCGCCAAATATTTTCTAGATAAATTATATGACAAATAAGATTTTTGAATCTCGTCAATTAAAATATTTTAAGATTAAAATTAAACTGGATCGTCTGATAAATAAAAAATTTATCAAATTAGATTAGGACGTCAATTTAAATTTAATAAATCAGATCCCAGGTTCAGAAATTTAGGACAGATGTCTCACACTTAAATCCAACAGTAATTGTCACTCAAAAAAATATCGGGTCACACAATTAGAACCAAATAAATAATCCAACTCAAACAAATAATTTGTATTGAAATCAAATAATCAGAGTAATTGAGTTCGAGAAAGAATTTACTAGTAATTGTATCCGATGTTATGATGCCGTTAATTTACGCGACGTGAACGATGTTGTAGAAGGCCGAACCAGCGGGATCGAGGTCTGAGATCTTTGACGATGGCTGCGTGCCGGAGCGCAAGCCGTGGCTGGCAGTGGCTAGCCGTGAACGATGTTGCAGGTGGTAGCAATTGTTTAAGCGTCGTGAACGATATTGCAAAAGGCCGAACCAGCAAGATAGAGATCCGAGGTCTTGGACGGCTGCGTGCTGGAGCGCGAGCAGTGCCTGGCTATGAACGACGTTATAGACGGCTGCTTTAATTTAAACGTCATGAACGATGTTTCCATTTCTTCTATTATTTTTTCTTTTCTTTTAGTCTTCTACCCTTTCCTTTTTGGCTTTCAACATCAATTTGATATTAGAACATACATGTTCTACATCAACAACTTAAAGTAGGATGTATGTCACAAACACATGGAAGGAATAGTGCATAGCCTAATTGACCTTGTAATAAGCTCTGATGTTTCTCCGTCCCATTGAAGGACACAAAATTTGTATCTTTCTGTGGCAATAAAGAGAAGATCTTGAGGTTCACCCTGTTAAAAAAAAGGAAAACATATATTAGAAAACGAGGCATTTAAAACGCTAAATCTGCTGAACCTTCAAGAGGCCAAACAAGTTAGCTCAAAAACCCAATGTTAGTGAGGAAACCCACTGGAGGTCGAAAAAGTTCTAGAGTAGCAATTCTTCCATATATAGGAACATCAAGCATGGGCTGCAAAACATAAAATGCCAATTAGCCAAATATATAAAAGGAGCATTTGGAAAACAACTAGTGCACCTTAACAGAGAAATAAAAACATTTATAGTCGATTAAGATTTCTAATCTTGAAAGCATATATGCCAAGAATATGCAAGTAGTTTCAATAACAACAGCTAAGCATTTATCCCATTAATTGGAGTTGACTACATGAATCTTTTATTTCTATTATACTGTATCAAATAACAAATTCTTGTAAGATCATTCCTTATAGTTTTTTCTTTTGTCCTTTTTAGTCTTTCTTTTCCTCTTTCTACATGGGCAACATCCAATAATCCAACGTTTCTCACTGTGGGTTCTATCAGCCTATAATTTATATATCCAAATCATATAAGCAGACTACCTTGAGTTTACTCTCAATTGAAGCTACTCCAACTTTCTAGCGGATATACTAACTCCCTATCTTATCCTACTCCAAAATAGAGTTATGCCAGAAATAAGATTAGCAAGTTCTCCTGCATTGCTTAAAGAAAAACAAAAAAAATCAAGTGCATAAGGTGCTATTTATAGGGGGTTCCATGATGATGAACTTATAGAAAAAAAGAAAATAGGGTTATTTATATGAATGCTACAACAAACTTATCTAATTATGCACAAAACATCCAAATCTTACAAATTACAAATACAATATCCAAAAGTTAATAAATTTCAAAAATAAAGTTGCTGTATACAAAAGTTTACATTAAGAAGAATATTTCATTTACTTTAATGAATGTTTCTCTCTTAATCTTCAAGCTTACATACAAGATGTTATATTTGAAAATTTTGATGAGTTAATTTAGCTCAATTAGAGTTAATTACTATTTTATTTACATGAAAATATTATATTTGAAATTTATTAACTTTTGGGTGTTGTGTATGTAATGTATAAGTTGTAGATATTTTTTATGTAATTAGGTAAGTTTGTCAAGTTTATTGTGATATACAAGTAAAAAACCCCCAAAAATAAGGAGAGAAAAGCTAACACACTATGTAAAAATTTAACCCTTCTAATGGCCAAAGAAAAAAAATGATTTTTATCTGGTATTTATTAGTGAACCGAAGTCACTTTGAACCTAATTCATTTGGCAAGTAGCAAAAAAATTCGTGCCTTATTTTTTCCCTTCCCTCAACATATATTAATTTAAAATAATAAAATATACTTTTATTCACTTTCTACACAATTTTCAATATAAATAACTAAGGTAAATTACATACAAGTCTCTCAGTTCAAGGCATAATAACATTTAGGTCCATAATTTTAAAAATTTAACATCTAAATCCCTAATTCAGATATATATCAATTAGGTCCATTTTTAAATTTTAATATTAACATTTTCTAAAATACCTAAAATGTACTTTTTTCTCTCTTCTCTATGTATCCCCCCCTCTCCCAACCTATCTCTCCCTCCCCTCTCCCTCCCTATCTCTCTTTATGCTGGCAACCGCAGAGCCCTTACGTGCAACGGCGTGCGCCCTCGCGTGTGCAAGGGCACACCCGCACTCGCGAGTAGGGCACACCCGCAAGAGAGCTGCTCGGCTACGAGCATCGACAACCCTCCGATGACAGTCGGCAGGCTCCGTGGCTCCAACACAAAAAGAGAGAGAGGGGGGGTGGGGGAGAGACAAGGAAGAGTAGGGGAGAGACAAGAAGGAAGAGTAGGGGAGAGAGAGGAGAGAGAAAAGAGTAAGGGTATCTTAAAAATTTTAATATTAAAAAATGTAAACATGGACCTAATTAATATATATATATATATATATCTGAATTAGGGACCAAATGTTTAATTTTTAAAATCGTAAACCTAAATATTATTATACAAACTCAGGGACCTATATTTAATTTAATTAAATAATTAATTTCATATCACATCCTACACAAACATTAAAATAAAAGGTTAACTTTATTTCTCATCCTACTTTCAATATAACCATCAACTTTATTTCATATCCTATACAATATTTAATATAAACAATTAAATTATCTCCCACCATATATGCACTTTAGAGCTGGCTATAAATTTACGAGTCTAGGGCAATTTATCTTCCATATACCAAACAGGGCCAAACCGAAAAGAATAGCTGAAAAGGAATTGTGAATCAAAATGCCATCATAGCAACTAGCACTTGGTAAGAAATTAAATAGTGAACAATACTAAATGGCTCATATATGCATGTAATTTAAACTATTATAATTAGAAGTCGTGCAGCGCTCTATTTGAAAAGCTCTCTAGTCAGAACTTATGCTTGAACACCAAAATACCTCAATTTCAGGTCTGCAATGCCTCATAAGCTAAAAAGTTCATGAGTCAACTTTAGTGGAATCAGAACCCTACTCTTCTCAACTCTCAGCCAAAGTAAATATTATAGAACTTCAGATATTTAAATGATTATGTTATATTGAACACGAGTACATTTGGTGAACTGAGAGGTCTCATAAGCATTTAACAATGAAACAGAAGATCAGGACACAAGACCATTCAACAAATTAAAGCAACATAATCATGCATTTGTAGAGCTTCAACCTGTAAACGAGGAGTAATTAGGTTAGAGATTTTGCAGAAGTATCATCTTCTTAAGCAATAGATATTAACAACAGCCACTATTAAAGAAATGGTCAATATAACATGATAGTGGGAATGTACAACAGATAGAAAAAAGAAAAAGAAAAATAATAAAAATAAAACATCAAGGTGTTTCAAAAAAGCTAATTTGAACAAGGCAGAAAAATGGTCAAACTGAAGCTTAAGCATATCAAGTAACATTTTTTAAGTTTAATCTGAGTTGCATTTCAAGTGATGAAATAAGTAGATAAGGAACGAATAGTGAAAGAAATAAAAAGGAAGGCTCAAAATAATGCCATAAGGAACCTAATGCTATCAAAACTAGTGTGATGATGAAACAACAATAATGATCATCATAATCATCACAATTATGGTCCTTCCCGGATGAAGTTTAAAGTAAAGGAATCATAAACAATCAAGATCACCAGAAAGTGTATTCATTCTACTAACTGAGACCTTCATAAAACTAACACCAAGTAATAATTACACTTGACCTATTAAAAAGAGAACATAACTAAAATCTTACAAAAAAATTCAAATTCTTAAATTACATGGCCAAGAACAGAGGTAAAAGAATAGTGTAACCTGCCAAAAAAAAATATGAATTTATGAAGTAATTTTACAATAATTTAAAATTTTCTCACAAATGTTAAAACTTGAACATTGTTTCACAATCACATCTTTATGAATCCTTTTCCTTTTCTCAGAAATTAGCCTATATGATGCAATTATGGAACTAATCCTAACTTATCCGAATATGTTTTTATAACCCTAACAAAATCAATTCGGGCCTGACTCTTTTTTCATATTTCCTTAACCAAATACTATCTATTAACTATAATGATGCACCTTTCTATGTTGTATGCATCCAAACTACCTAAGTCTTCTTCCTATAATTTTCTTCAATGATTAGCAAGTGTCCAAGTTACGATGACCAAGAGAGACTAAGGAAGTTCAAAAATGACTTGAAACACATGACATTTACTCTGTTGTTCTTAATGTTTTAAAAGGAGCCGAATTCTAGAAGCTAAACACATTTAACTAATGGCAACTAGTTTAGAAGCTAGGTGATATATTATCGCTCACTCTTTCTGATAATTTGAATATTAATTGTCATCACACCAGCAATAATAAATGGTGCAGAATGCTAACCCACAAAGCAAAAACACATATGTAAAATAAGTGTTGTAAAGATGAAGATGCTAAGGTGGATGAGTAGGTACATATGAAAAAATAGAATAAGAAATGAGTATATCTGCGAGAAAATTAGGGTAACCTCAGTTGAGGATAAGCTCAAGGAGAATCAATTTAAATGGTTTGAGCATATAAATTGTAGACGATGAAAGCTCCGGTAAAAAGAGTTGAGTTATTGGATTTTGCCTTTGTTAAAAGAGGAAGAAGAAGACTAAATAAAACATGACAAAAAACTATCATAAAGGATCTCACATATTTAGAGATAAATGAGGACTTATTATTTGATAAAGCACAATTGAAACAAAGGATTCATATAGCCAAATAAAGACTTGGTGGTGGTGGTGGTGGTGGTGGTCGTCGTCGTTGTTGTTGTGGTTGACTCCGTTGTTCTTAATGTTTTAAATGGAGCCCAATGCTAGAAGCTAAACACATGTAACTAATTCCAGCTAGTTTAGAACCTAGGTGGTTATTGTTGTTGTTGTTGTTCATGTTAGGCCTACACTCTCCCTGAAATAATCAAACTTTTACTTTTTCCCTTAAAATACTACCACAAATCCACAGTAAACATTTATTTGTTTACAAACCTAGGTCTATACAAACTACTTTAACATAATAAATCAGCATTTGCCAAATAATATCCATCAAGAAGCGAAGTAGGTGTCCAGTATATCATATAAAAAG
The DNA here is from genome assembly GCA_002786265.1 of Apostasia shenzhenica. Lineage (NCBI taxonomy): Eukaryota > Viridiplantae > Streptophyta > Magnoliopsida > Asparagales > Orchidaceae > Apostasia > Apostasia shenzhenica. Next base: position 1,048,428 of record KZ451998.1, read on the forward strand.
ACTAACGTTAAACACATACTGTTTCTCTTCAGTTACAAATAGATGCTAAAATGTTCTAAAATACAGGTACTATATGACACTCTGGATATCATTGCGTCTTGACAGTAACACATGCGAAAGATATGTGAAGCTTTTTAGTGATAAATTTCATTCTCAAGGAATGAACAGCAGGGACTAAAAAGAGCTCAAATAAGACATGCAAAAACTGGATGAGCAAGAAGAATAACTCAGTATGCATGAATGTTTTTATATACCTAACAATTTACGCACCTGCAAACCATGGGGAGAAAGCAAATGGATCTCAATCCGTGTACATTTACTAAGAGAGAAAGACACAGAAGCATAATTAGATAATTACATATTTCAAAAGCCTTCATTCATTAAAAACTACCATTGCAAAAGAAATACAAGCCACACAAAGTGTTTGAAGAAAGTACATAGGAAAATACATAAAAAAAGAATACCAGGTGCCTGTGCAGCAAGAGGAAGAAGAATCACAAATAAGAAAGATAAAGATGCGAAAATAGAATACAAATTTATAAGAAAACTGCGGACTACAACAAAATAAGAGCACAAGATACAGCTACGAAGAAGAATCCAACACCAAGTTCCACCTCAGCTATGCAAACCACAAATCCAAATTTCCATTTTATTCCTCTTACGAACACGACAAACGGAAGAACGAGAGACTAAACCCTGACGCCTAGACAAACCCCAACAATCCAAAAGGCGGCGAGTGGAATGTCAACCAAATGATAACACTAAACTGTGCCGAAGCCCTAGAACAAGTGGAAAGCACAAGAAAAATGGCAAGTTGCGGCCATTACGAGATGATGAGGTTTAGCTCCTGGGGACTGGTGAAATTGCCGACGCACGAATGGGTGACGGCTGTGGGCTTGTGAGCCGTCACGACATAGTTCCATACACTCATCTTTATGAAGCTGGATAGTTTCCTCGACCGCCCCGCCGCCGCCGCCTCCGCCGAGCACTTGGAGAGGAGGTGGGCTTAAAGAGCCAAGGTAGGGAAAGAACGGCAGAAAATCGGCAGCGTAGGAGTAAGAACTGCGAAGGTAAAAAGGGCAGTTTGTTTACGGCAATAGAAAACATTCTACTTTATAAATTTGATGAAAATAATAATAATATTAACAGACGTGACCTAAAATAAAATTATTTTTAATATTAAATTTTATATAATAGGTAAAATAAATTAATTTTTATAATTAGAATTTATAATAAATATGAAATAAAATTATTAAAACTTATAATAAATTTAAAATATTAATAAAATAATACTTTGTCAAAAAAAAGCATGAACTAATAAGGCCTTACGGGTTTACATCATAAATTAACTATATATTCACTTTAATAAAATTGAAAAAAATTGAAATAAAATTGTTATTTTATAAAAATTGAATTGTCATTATAAATGAAGTTGAATGATAATTTTTTTATTTATTTTGATTGAATAAAATATAAAATATAAAATAAATATAAAAAAATAATCATTAATATTATTAAATTTAATTTTATACAAATAATTAAATAAATATAATTTATGTAAATACGTATGTTCACATATATATATAAAAATATGTATATATATATATATATATACATAAATGTATGTGTGGATGTGTATGAATATAAATAATTTAGGAATAATATTTTTAGCTCAGAAGAACTAGTTGAGGAATAGCGACTCATTGAATTGGTGAAAGTATTATTCCATAAAACGTAGAAAAAAAATTCATATGGAATAACTATTTTACCAAAATACATATGAAAACAATTTTTTCATAAAGAATAAAGATAGAATGAAATAATGATTTTATCCAACTAAACTTACTCTAATTATAAAATTATGTCATCTAAATATAAAAGTATTATCCGCTTTGACTTCTGAGAATTGCATAATTTAAGTATTTTCTACGAGATCACTTGTCCTAGTATTAATCCAATACAAGCATATTTAACTATGGAGTTTTCTATTATTAGCTTCACAGCTTTGCCCCAAAAGCGCATCTACTATTTAAAATCATATTATAAACTTATACAATTTAGGATCTTTCCTTTTTCTGATGTGTGATGATTAGCTTCTATGCCCTTCTTACTACTATTTTCGATTTAGAAGTCTACAAGAACCGACACTTTACTTCAATAATTTATTTCTCTTTGAATATTACCCGAGAATCACTCCTTATCCTTTTCAGCTATGAGCATCACCCTAATAGATTAAACTAAGGAGAGTTGAGTTTAATGTTAATGTTACGTTATATTAGCTAGAAGTTTCGATATCAAAATATCATATTTTTAGTAAATATTTTATATTTTTTTACAAAATTATCAAATACGTATCATAAAATCATGTCACTACTTTCTTTAAATAATATAATATAATATTAATACAATATTGAATCAAACGCCCTCTAAGAAAATGACAAAATAAGTTGATAGGTTGACCGAATTACAGTTTGTCAATAACTCATTTAATAAAATTAATATCTATTTATATTTATTATATCAATTTTATTATTAATTTTACATGATATATCCCATATTTTAATTTTATTTTTACTTTTTAATTAAAATTTACAATTACAATAATTAAAATAGAAAATATTGAACTAATTAAATGTTTATAATTCAAAAACTATAATAAGAAGATTGGTAGGCTAAATTGAGTAACTCATTTGTTAAATATATTAAATATTATTCTTGATGTTTGACTCGTTTGATAAACGAATTAAGGAGGCATTTGGTTCAATGTTATCTTGATAATATGCTGTGTTATCTAGAAAAAATAATTATTTAGTTTAATGACATCCGTAAAAAATCTTCTATAAGATTATAAAATTATTAATTAAAAGATGACATCTAGATTATATAATATAACACCAAGATAAAACGAACCAAACGCCCCCTAAGAATAAATGAGTTGTATTAGAAATGTTAATTTGAATCCAATCATCAACAAAAATTACAACCATCAAAGAAGAAATAGGAAAATAAGTTCTTTTGATAAAAAAGTTTCTTTGTTGTGCATTTGCCCAAGAAGTTATGAGAAATCCCATATGAAATCTCATATTTTTAATTCATTTTTTTAGAGTTTTATTCATTCTTTCTATGACAACATTCTGTTATGGTTTATTTGAGACTATTCCAATTGTTTTGATGTCATTCTTAGCATAAAACTTCCTAAACTTATTGTTATTATATTATTCATCTTCTAATCACTTTTCTCCTTATCTTAATCTTTAACCACTTTAAAGGCAGAAAAAAAAAATTATACTTTTTCTTCAAAAAACAAGCTCATGCCTTGAGGATACGAACATCATCGAATGACACTTAGGGGGTGTTTGGTTCAATGTTATGTTATCGTTATGTTATATTATCTAGAGAAAACAATTGTTTGGTTTAATGACATCTATAAATAATCTTCTATAAGATTATTTAATTATTAGTCAACAGATGACATTTTGATATCATGACATTTAGATTACATAACATAACACCAAGATAACAATGAACCAAACACTCCCTTAGTAGCAAGATTCTCAAAAATAAAATACTTGCGAAGGCGCACAAAACATATGCAATGACTTACTCTAACTTAAGTAAATTTGATTCCCTTTCTATTATGGCAAAATTGATTCACCATTTTAGCTTAGGGAATAAATCTTTCAGCATCGTCACCTTCATTTTCTTCTCACTTAAGTTACTAAGCCTACAAAGCCATAGACTTTGAGCTCTCCTTCGTGTTTATAAATTGCAATATCAACGATATACCTATTTCTATCAGCCATATGCAATGTGCTTTTCTTTGTACTGGTGACCATAATCATAGAATCTCTTATGATCCTAATTAGTTACCCTCATATATAATCTTGTTATCTATGCTTTTAAATCTCATTTAATTCGTAGCTTTTTTTTGACCCAACATAAATTTTAATTATAAAAATCAATTTTACACACCTCCAACACAAATACAAATTTTAGAATTAACTTTATTTCACATTTTATTCACGTTCTGATATTAAAATAAAATTCTTTAATAATAAATTTAAAAAATAACTTAATTTTTTTCTATTATCAAAAAAAAAAATTCGAATCAAATGAAGACAGGTTTTTTGAGTTTAAGGAATGTATCTTCCACCATACAACTTCCACAAATACCCATTTGTCATCTCACTATGCAAATTACCTTTCTACCAACCGGATAAACTTTTCCAAATTCTATTGCATTATATCTTTGACACTTTATTACATGGAACATTATGAAAAGACTATTTATGTAAACAACCTTGTGTTTTTTGATGTCGAAGACCTTATTCTTTGTGTTTCATTAATTTTATTCTCCCTTATCAAATGCTATACAACCACATTTTGCACAACACATCATCAATTTATAGTCAGGGGATTTACATCTTTCACTCCCAAAAGTTCATTATTTTCAAACGACACCCCAAAATTCATTATTTTCATACAACACCTCTATTTAATTTTAAAAGCGAGATACTGCCTATAAATTTACCCCAAAATGAGAGATGCTACTTGTAAATAATGAATTTTAGGGGTGCCGCCTGAAAATACTTTCCCAAGTTCCGTTGCTACTACGGCCCTTACGCAGTCGATCAGCAGCTTTTTATTCAATTTCTCGTGGAGTCAAATTCTCATCAGTTTAAGAACCTGAAGTCATTGCCTCAAATATATCAATATTCAGTTTTCATCGACCAACACTTGCTCACACTATTTCAATCAACCAAACAAAATGGAGATTATTACTCTTATAACTATTATTGGAAATGAAGCACTATGGGCAACACAACCTTCTCAAAAAAGAAGTATGAAAAAAGAATAAACAACATCAATGCCTTCACAGAAAAACCCTAAAATAATGGATACGCAACAAGCACAATATAAGAAAATTAACTATTTTTCGAGCGTCTAGAAAAAAGGATTATAAGAGATCTCTCTAGAGCACAATCAACTTCTAAAATAATTTTACATTAAGTCTTAGGGGTGTTTGATTCAATGTTATCTTGACGGTATATTATATTATTTATAAAACGCAATTGTTTGATTTAGTGACATCTATAAATAATTTTCTATAAGATTATAAAATTATTAGTAAAACGATGATATTTAGATGTCATAATATATAAATAATATGACATAATATAAAAATAACAATGAATCAAACGTCCCCTTACCTTAATCTAGACATATATAATAGATATTTAAACTGAACCCTTGCATTTAGGTATGTAGTTTTGACCAAATTAGACGGTCCGAACGCATGATCAGGTCATCCGACCAACGCATTGGACTGTCTAATCACCATCCAATAAGTCGCGCAAATGCCTCTACAACCTTTGATGACTGCATTCGGCTCCTCAAGAGGATGATACGTTCCACGTCAAATAGTCTGCTTATTTCATCATGCTGTCCAATATCGTATCATCAAGCTGCCGATTTACCTGCTCCATGCATCTGATAACCAATTTGACTGTTCGTTAGACAATCCAATCCGTAGTTAAATCTTACAAAAATAGGCACATCTACATGACGAACAACTTATATGAGCACCAAACGGATTACATAATTAGAGAAATACACGGTACGTTTAGAAGCCACATAGATGGTCAAACAAATACGAGTACCTATGTATGACATCAATATAGTATAAGTACTCCTCGAGGTTCTCGATGCAAAACGCATAAATAAGCTTATAAGAAGAGCTACACGCTCGTCTCACTGCTTACCTCCTAATCTACCTCCCCGCGACAAAGGTGATCCCATAACCCCCCAGTCCTTCCTCCATTGAACCTAACTTAAAAAATATTGCTCCTGGATAACAATGTACCAACTGGAAACAATTATCCCACCTGTAGAAATACCTCTCTATCACCCAACAAAACAACATAGCTAAGCATCTGTAACACAAAACATGAGATTTTACAAAAAAACTATAGAAAGAATAAATTTTAGTTATAAAAAAAAGATGTGCAAGAAAAATACGTAGAACCGAAAAGGCATGCACACAAATATCTTTGTATGAAAATCTCTGCTAAAAATGAAAAGATTTTTCTGCCATGCATATCATTTCACGGGTCAGGTTTCTTAACGAAATTCATCATTTCCTAAGGTGGAAGCAATCAAAATCAGGCTCAGACCTCAACCACAGTCAAGAAAAAATCAGCAGTACATTGCATATACTATAAAAATACTTGCACCAATCATTTTAGGGGGCGTTTGGTTCAGTGTTATCTCAATGTCAATGTTATTTAGATGTCATGTTATCTAAATATCATTGTTATTCATCAATAGACATTTATTTGGTTCAATGTTATGATATTAGAAAATATCAATGCTATCCAAATTATTTTTATTTAGTTGGAAGTTATTGGCATTATAATGACAAATTGATGGTGTTATCTTGAGATGTCGCCCAATTTGGAGTGACATCTAGATGTCATCATGTAATGGCATTTTTGTAATTAATTGTAATGTTATTTAAAGATGTCATTAAACCAAACAATTAATTTCTAAAGATAACATAACATAACATTGAGATAACATTGAACCAAACGCCCCCTTAATAACTTTAGATTCAGATATCCGCAGGAAGAGGACAATTTTTTCAAAGATCACTATTACATCATTTCCTAGGGATTGGAGTGATTACTTGAGGTGGCAATTCAGGCTGTTGGATTGGGTTCAAGTCAACTTGTTTTTTGCTGTAAAATTTTTTAAACTTGACTTAAACCCAATCCATTTATTAAACTGGTCAAGCATCAATACCCGTACACATATATGCCATACCACCGTTTAAATTTTGTGAAGAGAATGTCACGTTAGCAATATTAAAAGTTTTATATGACATAAATGTAAATGTCTCTAAAATTATCAGTGCAATGGAGCCATACTATTGTGCCTACCAGGATCAGTATATGCAACATCAATTCCATGGGATTGGAGCGACAATAAAACCACCAACGCACATCACAAGCATTTAAGTCATACTAGATGAACTCATCATTTCCAGTATTACAACATTATCTCTTTTTTGAGTTATTAACTACAATAATGTTACTTTGAAGCACATTAATTTGGGCGAGAAGGTACATGTTCAGTAGAATGAGGATTACTTACAATGTAAATAAATTATAAAACGTAAGCTTCAAAAATAATTTAGACCATGCCAATCAACTACTTCAGTACATGCTATTCAGACCCTTCTACGCTCCCATATAGCCTGAGCTATTTGATGAGGCATCCTATCACCACTATGTTGATCACCAACTCTCTATAACGATCTTGAGAATCCTCTTGCATTGGAGTAGGGGCAACAACTTTAGTGTCTGATTCAACTTCAGCAGTATCTAACTCATGAAATATTGTATCGCAAGGGGAGGATCGTGCGATAAAATGTGCAATACAGAGCAAGCAAAGATAACATCGGGCCGAGTCGCCAAGGGAAATGGACACAGTATTTAAGTATGAAAACAACAACAACAATAACAACAACAACCAAGCCTTAATTCCACTAGGTGGGGTCAGCTACATGAATCCTTTGTTTCCATTGCGCTCTATCAGTTACTGTTGACGTAGGATGTGGGGGTCCCAGGAAACACCGAAGAGAAAGAGAGTCCCGGGAGACGGCGGCGCGCAAGGGGGGTGAACCTGTTAACGGAGGCTCAGGGAGAAGATTCTGTCCAAAGCAACCAGAAAAGCACAGTGATTTAAGGTGGTTCAGGGAGGAAATCCCCTACGTCCACCGGTCGGTCAGCGAAGGAATTTCACTAATAAGAAAAAGATAGCTCTGAAGGCTGTACAATATTCTGTCCAGAGAAGAAGAAAAAGGAAGAAGAAGAAGGAGAAGAGGAAGGTTTTTTTTGGAGCTCCTCGGTTGGGGTCCTAATACAATGAATAATTACTCTCCTCCTCTCTCTGTCTATCTGCTAATCTCCGTCTCTATCTCTCCGGATCCCCCCTCTCCTTTTAGCTGGGACTGTTCGGCGGTTTTTGTAGTCGTCGACGTGCGTAGCTCCACCCTGGTTTTCCGGAGAAAAAGTGATGGATGAGCTCTGAGTGCCGCTTGTCTGTCACTGGAGAGGTCCGCAGCTGTACGAGGAAGATGACATCCTTTAATGCTGGTACTTTTGTGGGGAAGAGCGTCTGTACGGAAATCGGCGGGGTTATGTGAAGTTGATTGTGACAGGCATTACCTCGTACCATCGGGCCCGAAGTAACGAGGAATGATCCTGGAACGTCGTGGCCGATGGTTGAGTGAATCCTCGTGTCCGAGGTTTGACCTGGGTCAATAATCCTGCAAAACTGGAAGCTGAGTCAGCAAATCAATCAATCAAGTACAGACCCGTCGGGGGCCACGCGTTCGGCCAGGATGCAGCGCAGGAACCACGTGTTAACATTAGCCCCCCGCATTGTCAGAGCGCGAATATTAATATGGGTCCTGGAATGCGAACCGTTGCGAAGGTGGACGCGCTGCCCAAGGTCTGCAAGGATAAGATGGGGGCGGAGTCTATTGTTTCGCATTCCATCCTTCCTGTCTGTTGAGTTTCTGAGCGATCACAAAGATGGCGGAGAGGAAATGGAAGGTTGCGTCTGGCCTCTCTAAGAAAAGAGCCAGAGCACCAGTGATAGACGCCCCTCCGGAGAAGAAGATGCCGGAGGCAGACGTGCCTTTGGAGGAAAGAACCCCTACGGCTAGGGTTGCTGGCGCCCTGGTACAGACGCTGGAGTCTCTCCAGGGTACCGGGAGTGCTGAAGCCGCAGCGGTGGTGGTAGTCTCTGAATCTCCAGTTAAGTCACCTCCGAAAGCTAAGGAGTTAAGGGAGGTGGTTTTGATAGGAGAAACAGCCAGTGGAGAGAAGTTGGCACCAAGGAAGATCATGCTCAAGGATGAAGAGTTTGAGCGGTTCCTCCCTGGTGTCGGGGTTTCAGATGAAGGTAAGGGGGAACCATCCCTATTTGTTGGTAGGTCTATTCCCTTAAGAGCCCCAATTCCTGCCTCTGATGTTGTCCTTAGAGGCGGAGAAGGTGAGGGAGGAGAGAAGAGAAGCCCTCCCGGCCGTTCCCAGCACCTCCTTCAGTATCGAGGGTGTCTGGAGCGTGCTGGGAGACCGGCTAAGTGAGATAAGGCGGGCGGAGGAGAAGATTTTAGAAAACACCTCTGAGGCTCTGGAGGTGGTAAAGACTCTGAAGGGCAAGGAGGATGTGGAAGCCCGCTGCCTCCGAGAGGGGAGGGAACTGGAGGGCGCTTTGTCTCAAGCTACAGAGCGCTCTTTGGCCGATCAGAGGGGGCAATTAGGGAAGATGTATCAAATAGAGGATAGGTTAGCTTCCCTAGCCCAGGCTAATGCGGAGTGGGCTAACAAAAGTGAGGTTGCGAGGGGAGAGTTTAACCACAATCTGGCGGACGTGAACCAAGCCCACTCCGCCCACGTCAAAAACCTCCAAAAAAGATTAAAGGATTTGGACGATGATAGGGAGGCTTTGAGGGAGGAGAGAAGGAGGTTAAGGGAGGAACTGACTAAGGCCAGGGAGGCCTTGTCAGGGGCGAAAGAGGCGGCCTCTGAAGCACGCCGCCGGGAGGAGCTGTCGAAGTCTGAAGTCCACTCCCTGCGGGCTTTGGTGGAGAACAGCTCTGGATGGCGAGGGCGACGTATGGAGGACCTGGAAGAGGCGGTGAAGACGGCGGTGAAGATTGTCAGCGCCTCGCCGGTGGGTCGCCATACGCAGCATCAGGCTGCCTTTGATGCTCTTCTGCAGACATTGGTTGATGTAGGTACCATGAACCAGGAGAATATCAGGGACCCAGCGGTTCTTCCCTTCTGCGGTCCAAAGGGGCCAGACAGGTTCTTCGATGCTGGGAGTTATCCTCCTGAGGAGATTCCTCCACCAAGGTCCTACGCAAGTTGGGGGAGTTGGCCTCTGAAGCCCGAGACCTCGGGGGAAAGCCCTGCGACTCCTCTGGAAGCCAGATGGCTAGGCCGGCGCGATCCTCCTGGAGGTCAGTAGAAGGGGTTCCAGCTGAGCCAGGGGTGACGGGCCTTCCTCCTCAACTAGCTCCTCAGCCTGCTAGGAGATGATTCTTCTTTTGAGGCACTTGCAGGATTCATTTTTCGGATGAACCACCTGCAGGGTGTTGACAGAGAAGAGGAGGAGATCCTTGGGGAGGAGCCCTGGTTAAGAGGTCTGAATTCATCAGGCCTGGTGTTTAAGTTCTGAAGCTTTGTATCTTTCTTTGTTTTTCCTGTACTCATGAGAGGAACATGTGAGGACAAAGAGAGAAATTGTAACAAAATCTATCTTTAATGAAAATGTATTTTTCCTTCTCAGAAGCTTGCTGTGAATGAATTCTTGTTATGTATCTCTTCTCTCGTGTTTTGAAGTAGGTACCACGAAGTCTTAGAAAAGAACACATGAATCCATAAGTAAAAGATAAAGAATTCCAAAAGCAAAGAAATCCTAAGTAAAAGGCGGAAAAGCTATCTTTGAATCCCCGTGCACGATATACAAACATCGAACACAAAGAAAAGAAATAGTCGTCCCTCGAACCTTCGTATACAATATATGAATATCGAACACAAAGAAAAGTAGCCAACCCTCGAACCCTCGTATACGATATATGAATATCGAGGATGGCAAAAAGGCGGGAAGGAGAGGAGAGGCGCCTTGAAAACCGTGCGCCGCTTCGATTCCTGGGATTGTCAGAAGGAACGAGCGGTCTGATATGTTCGCACGCTAACCCAAGATATCAGATGGTTAGGAGATAAAAGGTCGCACTCGTCCCCTATAAACGGCTGTCTTGAGCGAGAGCTGCTTCCTCCTTCCAAAAACCCTAAGTTTTTGAGAGAAAAGAAAGATAGCATCCGCTCCACCTGTTTGAAAGGGAGGACTGAGCGAAAAATGAGAGGAAGGGAGATCGAGTGGGCCGGACTGGCCGAGCGATTCCAGAAGGATGCTAGCTACCAGGAGTCCCTCATGATGGAACATGAGGTGCTCAACGCGACCAAGGGGTTTAGGGGGAACCCTTGCTTAATGGTCATCCCGCTTGCCGCCGACCTCCGGCCAAACAGTCCGCCTGAGGGGGCGGTGTGCGTGTATAGGGCGCAAGTGGAATACGGTCTGATGCTGCCGCCGCAACCAGAGTTCAAGGAAGTCTTGAACTCATTCCAACTTGTGCCAGCACAGCTTTCCCCCAACGCCGTTGCCTACATCTACTCCTTTCTGAAGCTCCTGCAAGCCAGGGGAATAGCGTGGAGTTTGACGCTGTTTAGGAGTTTGTTTAGCTGGATGGCGGTACCAGGGTATGGGGGGTGTTTGGCCCTGCGGTCGAGGTCGAGGAAGGCGATGTTCTCGGGTGCTAGCAGTTCGCACTCGGATTGGAGGGATTTCTATTTTTTTGTAGGCGGGGATTTGGGAATCCCCCTAACGCCTAGAGTTTGTCCCACCGAGTTCATTGGTGATGCTCAATGGATGGCAGGTACGTCCAGAAGAACTTGGAAGCTTTGAAAGGGCATAGCTGGCCCCTGAAAGACTTCCTGAGGTTGGTGAAGAACGACGTATCCTTGTATGCTAGGTCGCAGGAATACACCATCTTCAAGGAGGTTGTTCCCCCTCCTGGAACAGTATTGATGAAGAGGGCCAGGAGGGGGCAGCCCCCTGCTACTCAACTCAGTAAGCAGGTTGTTGAGGAGGCAGAGGGAGAAGAAGTGGAAGTTCCAGAGCCTGTCTGCGGCGGGATATCTATTGATGTGGTATCCTCGCCGGATGACTCTGGGGATGACAGAAAAACTCTGGCCGAGGTGATGGAAGAAGCAGGCAAAGGGAAGGAGCCTGCATCACTGGCCAGACCTAAGGTAATCCCTAAAGGTGTCGCGGGGATTACCATAGGTGGAAAAGGGGGCAAAGAGGAGGTGGGCGAGGGTGGCCCAGGAAGAGAAATCGTGGAGGTTCCTTGCCCAGTAGCGGTGGCCGCTTCCCAGGCTATGGTCTCCCTTGAAACTCCTAAGAAGAAGAGAGAATATTCTGGAGAAAACAGTCTGGAGCCCCCTCTAAAAAAGAGAAAAAGCGACAAAGAGGGGGGGGAGACCGATGAGGAGCGAGAATGGGGGAAGAGTGTGGAGCCCCCGTTGTGTCGCAATTTCGTCGGGGAATTTGCAGGCGAGGGTTCGAAGTTTGTCGTGAGTGCGTCGGAAGCGAAGAGGTTATCACCTCCGACCAAACCTCGAACCTGTTCAATCCGGTTTGAGGAGACCTAAGCCTGACCCTGGTGGGAGGATTGGCGACCAGAGCATTGGAGGAGACAGTTGAGAGGACCTCCACAACAGACCTCTTTGCTCAGATGACCAACAGGGTGGCTACGGTAAGAGCTCACTCTAAACTTTCTGAGCATCTCTTGTAGACGCTGATCTTGTCTCTTTGCAGGTGCTTGCCCGTTTGCCCCTGATTCTGAACAGAGCACTGCGGGTGGAGGAGCAGATGATAGATCAAACCGGCCAATTGCACCATAAAGATGCGGAAATTGAAGCCCTAAGGCTCCAATTGGCGGCGGAGTCTTTTAAGTATACTGCCCTCAAGGAGGAATTTGTTGTTTACAAGTCTGCCATGAGCGCACTGAAGGCAGACAATAAGGCTTTGCGAGAGAAGTTGAGCAAGGCTGATGGAGATAAGGAGGCTGCAGTTGCGAGCAGCTCGGCGGCGGCTGTCCAGACCTACAAAACAAGCTTACCTTGCAGGAAGGAAAAGTTAGATGGGATCAGGCGGACCTGGGAAGGATTGGCTTCCACTTTGATCCAAGAAGGTGAGGTCAAAGCCGCCGTCCTTGGAGAACTGGACCCCTTCCCTTGTATGGCCGTAGATCCGATTTATAAGGAAGAAGGATTCGATTTAACCGATGATACCATCCAACAGTTTTTTGACCAGTTGGATGGAATCAGCGAAGGTTAATCCTTTTCTTTATAATATGATGTAACCTTCTTGTAACTTTTTGAAAAATGAATAAAAGTTTGTTTATCACATACCTGTTTTTTCTGTTGTGTATGTATATGCACCTTTTTATAAGATTTGAGACATCTAGATTGATTTTGAGAAAAACTTGTAATAGATTTCCCGGATCCTGTAAAAGATGGGCTCAAATCTGGAATGCCTTGTAAAGAAAGAAAAGCTTCCTGATCATAGTAATAAGAAGCTTTTGAGCCGCATAGCAGTAAGTTTTAAGTTTGGAACTTCCTGAAATCCATAGGGGAAGAAGTATATTGTGATAGTCAGGGTGAATCCAGCCCAAAAGGTGTCTTCGACCCAATGCCACAGGGGCTTTGAGAGTCTAATACATCGTATACGATGTTTGTACTTGTGGCAAGGGTTAACCT
>KZ451998.1:1070708-1096626 GCA_002786265.1 Apostasia shenzhenica
GTCTAGCTTCATATATAAATCCTCAAGAGCCATATTTTTTGCATTACCTACTGCCTTCATAGATTCTCGTCGAGCCACTTTATATTTCTCCCACTTATCATTATTTTTGTTTTTAAACCAATTTCTATAACAAATTTTCTTCTCCTTAATTTTTTCTTGTACATCATCTTTCCACCACCAAGTATCTTTATTATTTGGAATCATTCCTTTGGATTCTCCCAGCACATCCTTCGCCACCTTACGGATACAGTTAGCAACTGTCACCACATAAGATCAATTTCCCCATTAATGTTTCATTCTCCAAGTTCTAGAACGTTCTTCTTAAATATACATTTGTTCTCATTCTTTAGATTCCACCATCGAGTCCGAGGATAAAATTTTGACTTATTATTTCTTCTCCAATACTTTATCTCGGAATCTAAAACCATTAATCGATGTTGGGTAGTCAAACATTCACTTCGAATAACTTTACAATCTTTACAATCCAAGCGATCTCGTTTTCTTATAAGAAAATAATCAATCTAAGTTCTTGAAGTTCCATTCTTGTACATGATAACATGCTCCTCTCTCTTCTTCAATAAAATATTAGCAATTACAAAATCAAATGCTGAAGAAAACTTTAAAATAGTTTTACCCTCCTCATTTATCTCTCCAAAACTATATCCACCATGGATGTTATTAAATTCCTCAGCAGCACGTCCAATATGTCTATTTAAATCTCCTCCAATAAATAATCTTTCCTCCTGATGTATCTCTTGTATTAACTCTTCTAAATTATTTCAAAAATTTTCCTTTATGCTCGCATCCAAGCCTACTTGGGGAGCATACACACTTACAATGTTAATAATCATTCCATTGATTATAATTTTTAAAGCCATAATTCCATTGATTATACTTTTTCCTTTATGCTCCTCCATTCTTGTTTTTATTCTTACCAGAATACCAAAGTTTAAAACCTACGCCATCAATTTTCTTATCTTTCTCTCCAACCCATTTTGTTTCCTGCACGCACAAAATATTAATCTTTTTATGAATTATAATATTCACCAACTCCATTAGTTTGCCCGTCAGGCTGTCTATATTCCAAGTTCCTAATCTAATCCTACTGACTTGAGTTCTAGTATGATGGACTAGCTTCTTTACCCACATCCATCCATGATGTGGGGACCCTTGCTCATTTTTCACTACACCCGGGCGCCGATGCAGCGGCCCTTGCCCATTTTTCATTGTATTCAGGCAATACAGCGCATCACTTCCAGGGAACGCCCTAGCTTTAGCGCAATTTTCTAAAGAATTCATGTCATGATTGATTCGACAAGTTTTACGCTGGCTGTCGACTGTCTAACGCAACCCTCCGTGTTTCTCATCCGGAACTTGGGACCCGGCAACGGCGCGTTTATTTAAGTATGAAAATGTTGTTTAAAAATGCCAAATATCTTTTTCCACAATGTTGTGCATATCAATGGCTATATTTTCCTCCATGGAAGAGCAGTCTCTTGAATTCAGACTCCTTAACCAACCAATGTGGTAGCTGACACCTTGAAAAGGCACAAACAAAATGTGGATGAGTTTGCATAGCAGAATACACCAGATAATATTTACACAATATTTTTCTGCCATTAGCACAAAATTAATTTTGCTCTTATTTATTCCATCTTTGCCCTTTGTCTCTAACGGTCCAACAAGTACTATGTGGGTTCATTCCATTGGCTACTTAAAAAATGGGGAAAAATTACTTAATGAATTTTCTATTCCTCTTCTTGCTCACCTCTAATGAAACCAACACTTGAAAAAAAAACTCTCACAGCTACTACTCAAGCTCTCTCTCAGTGTCCAGGTCTTCTTCCTTCCTCAAGGAACATTGGCAAAATTTTTAAAGAAAATACTCAAGAAGATCAAGCTATCTGTGCTTCTCAAGTAGATAAGAAGCTGATAGTGCTCTTTGGCTCACAAATTTTCCTTTCTGTTTTTAATTTTCACAGCAACCTTACTTTCTGTTAGTGTTCATTGCTTGAAACAAGATCTATTCAAAGTATTCATTCTAATGTTGTTTGCACAGGAAGTCGAACACATCACAACCGTCCACACGGCAGAGACTCAACCTTCAAGATCACTACCAGGCCAAGCCAGCCGAACTGCGGTGGAATGGACTATGGAAAGCTCCGTCCTAGTTTTGCTCCATCCATTAGTAGCAGTACCTGTGATAGAACGTGCCCCAATCTCTGTTGCTCGTGTTGATAGGACCTAGCCTGTAGGATCAAGACAGTACGGCCAACTACCCTCCTATCATAGCCAGTCTGTGGTGCGATTCCCCCTATTGGTCCCCCTTCTTGGAAGGTAGCGTGCAGAAGCACCAATGACGAAGGAGTCCTGCCTACTCGTCTACGTGAAAGGTCACATCCAGCATACAAGGAAGGATGCCTGTTACTGCTATTAAGCCAATGACCTGGCCGTCCTTCTTGACAACGTGTAGGACCAAGCCAGCCTTCCCACCAAATGTGCTACCTTCAAGATGTCGTGGCAAGATCTGGGCTACATAGATCTCCAGCTCACTTTGTGCAGCCCCAATGACGAAGAGTCTCTCCTCCTCAGAATCCCCTCCTATTGCCACTAGAAATATCGTGACTTAGTTAAGGGAAAAGGATCTTTTTTGGCCGACCATTACACTTTCAACACTTGTATTCCCTTAGGGAACTTTGGGGCATATAGTGGAATTTGGACTGATAGGATATATAAAGTAGAAGAATACATCTAGCATATAATGTGATAGAAAAATTTTACTTAAACTTAAAAGATAAATTTTATAGAACAGTTGTAAGACCAACAATATTATATGGTGCTAAATACTAGCCTACAAAGCAGAAACACACAAATAAAATAAGCGTCATAAAAATAAAGATATTAAGGTAAATGATGCGGGATGAAAAAAGAGACTAATGATATTTTATATTTATATTCAGCAAAATTGATTAGCAAATTATTTTAATTAAGAGAAAAATATTTTCTAAATAAATTATATGATAAATAAGATTTTTGAATACCGTAAATTAAAATATTTTAAAATTAAAATTAAATTGGATCGTATGATAAATAAGAATTTATCAATTTAGATTAGGGCGTCAATTAAATTCAATAAATCAGATCTGAGGTTCAGGAATTTAGGACAGACGTCTCACAGTTAAATCCAACAGTAATTGACACAAAGAAATATCGGGTCACACAATTAGAGCTAAATAAATAATCCAAGTCAAGCGAATAATTTGTGTTGAAATCAAATAATCAGCTTAGTCGCATTCAGAAAAAAATTTACCAGCGATTTGAATCGGAGAAGAGTCAATGACGATGATTAACTGATCTGACGGGCGATGCGCGGACAAAAAGCAAACGACGCGTTGGCGCGAGCACAGGCGGGCGGGCGGGCGCAGGCGGGCGCAGGTGGTCGCTTGATCAGCCGGGAGCGCGGGCAGGCGCGCGTGCTGGCAGGAGGGCGCGCGGGCGCAGGCGGGGGCAGGCAGGCGGGTGCAACGGGCAGCGGCGCGCGGGCAGGCAAGCATAGGCTGGCGCCGGGCGGCGAGCGCGCAAGCGAGCGCTGGGGCAGGCGGGTTGGCGCGGGGTCAGCCGCGCGGGCGGCCGTGCGGGCACGTAGGACGAGTCTGGCAGAACTACACGGCGCTGCAAGCAGAGAGAGCTTAGGAGGTAGGCGAGTGCGCAAAGATTTTTTTTTTTTTGAAAAGTAGATAACAAGGCCAATCTGAGGATTCTCACCAAAGGCTAACCCCTACCCTTTCCTTCACCGGAATATCGACCCCTTAACCCGAGTTTAGGCTCTGAGAAAACTCAAACATAATTTCATTCATCAAAATGTTGTTTTTACAATGCAAGACGACCTCTTTATCTAGAGAGATCCCATGTCGAAATTTGAAAATACAATATTAAATGCAGAAAATAAAATACCAAATAAATAAAAGCAAATATGGAACTAATTCTATTATAATAAAATAAAATCAGCTCCAAATGTGGTGAGTCTCCAAATCTTTCAGATATGCTTTGAATCAAATCAAATCAAATCAAATCTAAATAAAGTTAATATGAAAATCTCCAATAGCTCTAATTAATTTGAATTTGAATTTTGATTCAGCACATGATATCATCCTAGCCATCCAATTTGATGTTGATCTGTGTCCCCACCAGTAAATGAGTAGATATATAAAAAAAAAAGATGAGAAATGAGTATATCAACGAAAAGATTGGAGTGACCTCAATTGAAGATAAGCTTAAAGATTGCCAGCTTAAATGATTTGGACATATACATCGTAAACCGATAAAAAACTTCACTAAGAAAAGTTAAATTATTAAATTTTGCCTATATAAAAAAAACGAAGAGGAAGGCCAAAACAATGTGGTAAGAAATTATAAGAAATGATCATACATTTTTGGAGTTAAATGAAAATTTATGATAGAATGTAATGAAAATAAAAGATTTATGTAGTTGGCCCCACATAGGCCTGTCAAAGGATCGAATTCGGATCGGGTTGACTCCGCCCCGGATCCAAATCCATATATGTCGGATCGGGTCATGGTCGATCCATATCCTCTTGGGTAAGAAATCGAATCGGTTCGGAACTCGGGTTTTCGAATTTAATCCATTTATAATAAAAGTAGTTATTTTTAAGTAATTTTCATAATCAAATTTAAAATAATATTAAATTTATTGGAAATAAAATAAGAGAAAAATATTATATTTTTTGAATTAATTAAATATTTTAATATAAAAATCAGTATTTGTAATATATATACATATATATTGTGAAATATAAACTAAGTACTATAAACTATAATCTTCTAATATAATCTGTGAGAATCTTTTATTAATTAATTATAGTGACACTCTTTACTTGAGCCTTCTAACAAAAAGATTATTAACCACAATGTATCCCTGTATGAACTACAAATTAGACTACATAAATGAATTGAATTTTAAACTGGTCGGGTCAATGGAGATCCATATCCGATCCATTTATTTGTCAATGGATCGGGTCAGTAAACGGGGCGGATTGACAGGTCAAAAAAAAATTCATTTGAGTGTTTAATCGGATCGGAACTCGGATCGGATCGGGTCATGATCCGATCCAATGACAGACCTAGCCCCACATAATAAAATAAAGGTTTGATTTGTTATTGTATTTGCTAAAAAGTATCCTTGATAATCATGAGTCAAGAAGGCATAGCATTGCAGTAATTGGTGCCCAAGTTTGTGATGAAGAAAGTTTTCCCCGCATCCTACAATGTCATTTTGATTTGATGGTACTTAGAATAGGCATCCAACAAGCTCATAACAAGGGGTCCAATTATCCAGATGACCATGGTGTTGATCTGTGGTAAGGGATGTGATTCCTTAAAGCATGCCTTGTTGAGTGCGCAAAAATCTACGCACATCGCCACTTTCCATTTTCCTTATTCACGAGCACTATGTTAGTGAGCCATTCGGGATATCTAATTTCTCAAAGAGCAAACAATGTGGCGCCCACAATCCTTCTCCTATAAGAGCAATCCCCTCAGTGGAAAAACACGTTTTCCTTTCCTCTGAGATAAGCTTGAAGCAACAAGAATGTTAGGAGGATTTGGCCAGCAGAGAGTAGGAAGAGCCCCCGTTCGACCTCGTAAGGAGGGATTGGCATATACCCCATTGACAAATTCACCAAGTTTGAATGAGCAGTGGAGTTCGTCAGCCAAAGCTTCGACCCAAGCGAAAGAGGTGAATTTGACGAATGTTGTCGAAGAGAGGATTGTCGAGCCATTGGAGGCGTAGCCCCTGCCTTTGCTTTCTTTGGACCTTAATAAGGTGAAGGCGACACTATTCAGATCGATTCCTCTACGGAGAAAGGAAGACAGGCCTCAAACTCCAACGAAAGAGGCCGAGTCCGGAGGCAACAGAGCCCATACCACTGAATAGCAGTCCTTCAATAGTGATCATCATTCTGGACAAATCGTTAGCTGTCGAACTATTTGAAGCGACTGAACCATCTTTTTGGATGTTGGAAATGGGTAAAAAGGTTGATGAGCTGCTCCTCTTTGCCCACAAGGGTGATTCGGAGAAGATCGAGAAATGGATTTTGCTGCTGAAGGCAAAACTAGGAGGTGACAAAAGAGCAGGCGAAAGAGCAGGCGAAGTTCAAGGCCCAGCTGACGGTTGTGGTGGAGCAATTGAAGGAGGTGAAGAAAGAACTCGAAGTTCTTCTTGTTAAGCGCAACAGTCTCTAACTATTCACGAATTCAGTTGTCGAACTGGTTGCACGCTTATGATGCATGGACACGTCAAAAAATCATGTTGTGTCCATATCGGACACATGGACACTCGAGGACATTGTGTCAGATAAAATAATATTTAAAAAACTAAAGAACACTTCTTGGACACGCAAGGACACCTTGAGACACCTTGGGACACCTTAGGACACATCTAAGATACTTCTAAGACACTTCTGAGAAGAATGACACTTCTAGTACACATAAGATAAAATTAAATACATTTAATATTAATGTTAAATTTATTCATTAATATTATATTTTTTAAATAAGACTTATGGATACATTTACATCTTTTTGTTCTTTTTATTAATATTTAAAATTTTTATTATTGTTAAAATTTTATCTAATAAAAATAAGTACCTATTTATTATTATTATTATTATAATTTTATTTAATATAAATCAAAATTCTAAGTTAACTAAGTTAAATCAAAATTTATCTCTTGTTATACTCAAGCCTTATGAAAATGAACCATTCGCAAAATGTTTAGAACTCTGATTTCATTTTTATCCTTTTTTCATCTTCAACACCGAGAGCTCTTATTGCTTCTTATTGTCATGTTTACTGTGATTATCCTAACATGCAAAATTGTATTTTCTCTTATTCAAAGTGAACCCTAAATGTATATCCCAAATCTCTTCAATGCTAACGACATCTGTTCTCAAGCCTTCAGTGCTACTCACAAGTTGTTTATACTTTAAAATTTAACTTTGTATTATATTATATTTTTTAAGTATAAATTATTAATTTTATTATTATTGTATTTAGCGTGTCATGTTGTGTCCGTGTCCTATATTTTAAAAAATCATCGAATCGTCATGTCGTATCGTGTCGTGTCCCTGTGTCTCTGTGTCGTATTCGTGCTTCATAGTTGCACGCTAACACTCACCTTTGAAGAGGCTTCTCCCCTTTTTTGTACCATTCTTTTCTCTCTTTGTTTGTAGCCAAAAAGGCATTATTTTCTATGTAATATTCCTAAAATATAATAATGAAGACTTTTTCCCAAAATTTTCTTTCCAATATTTTCTTAGTGTTTGGTTCGTCTGACAGTACAAGCCATAATGGCAAATTGCTTCACAGTGTCCTGAACTTCGTAACTTAGCGTAATTTTGAATTTTGGTTAATTCACGCTTAGCGCTAATTAAACGATAAAAGTGCTTAATTAAGGAAATCAAGGTTAAAGGGATGCAAACTCTTTGTGGAAGCTGAGAAGTTGTGGCCATCACATCAACGTATCAATTGATGTAATAGGTATCATGATGGTTTCTCGAACCACCGCATGATGCTTTGGTTCCCGTATATTAGCTGGAAACAGTGTTGGAGCTGAGGCATTGGCCCCCTATATAAACAGGGCCGATGACAGAGGGATGAACTTCCCTTCCAGTTGTGTTTCCATGTTCTTTCACCATTTTTGACTACATGGCTAAGATCCAATTCCAAGATCAGCAACAGCAGTTCACTACAACGACCTTCAAAGCCAGCGAATTGATGGACGAGCAATTGAGAAGATTCGCCAACTATAGTATTACGAAGGGGAGAAGGTGGTGATCTCGAAGGGGCCGTTAGCTAGCCATCCCCAACAGCGAATAACAATTATTGTCCTTTGTATCTCTTTGGAGGACCAGCAAAAACGATCGTCTCTTCACGCGATGGTTGTCTACTAACAGTTCCTTCAGCAAGTCATGTTTCTACAGATACAACAATTATTCATCAACACTAACCATTGTTTTGTCATGGTTTCGGCACAGTGGTCGCCAAATACAATTGCTTTGCTGTACTGCCTCTTTGAGACGTTCAAGGATGTCGGGAAGCCGTGGAACTAGGATTTGCTCCACACCTTTTTTGCCTAGAAGAAACACATTACCTTAGAGAAGTGCTTCACAGTGTTCGAATTGGGAGATTCATCCTTCAACAATTAGAGAAGGAGGTGGATGTTCGTCTCCCGGGGGCTCTTCAACTCAAGGCCCCCTTCGCTATCCACACCAACTGCTTTGGCGTGGTGCCGATGGAGCATAGTCACATGGACTACAACTTTGTCGGCTTGCTGCAGTTGAAGAGGAGCACCAAGGTGTGCCTAGTACGCCTTGGTGAGTATCATATAATTACTTGTATTCTCTTCCTCTACTTTGGAGGTTCTAAAATCATTTTTTCTGCACTTTTTTGCATGACTATGACATAAACGCTTAGTGGTCTATGTGCTTAGTAGTGCGGAGACAAGATACCTAGTGCTTAATAAGATAGCCCAAGCTTTGATTATGGCAGCTAGGAAGCTTCGATCATAATTGCATGTTCATCACATCTAGGTGGTTACCAATCAGCCCCTTCAAATAGCTCTCCATTTTCCCATGGTCTTGAAAAGATTTTTAAGTGGTATGTCGAAGTCGGAGACTTCTTCGGCTACTGCTATAGCCTAAGTCTTCATTGTGTAAGCAACAAAGACAGTTTTGTACTGAGGGGTAAAAAAGACTACATTCGCTGCTAATCAGGGTATTGGCTGCGACTGTAGTCTTGGAGTTCAAATCTTCAAGCTTTTCAACCCCTCGGTAAAGAAAAGGCTAACAACAAGTGGAGAATATGTGTAGACATCAAGACCTGAATAAAGCCTGCCCGAAGGACTCATACCAACTACCAAAAATCGACAAATCGAGTAAAAAGTTCATGGGATCCCTTTAGAAGTGAATCAACAGAGTAGGTAGAAAATGAGTTTTCGAATTACCCGCCATTATTTGGATCTTGAATAGGACTTCCTCTACGGCAAAAAGAAAAACTCCTTACTCTCTGGTTTGGTAAGCAGTCATGCCTATTGAACTAGAGGTTTTTTCTTCAAGAGTCAAATTGGCAATTTCACACTAGCCAAAGAACTTCAACAAATAGAGAGAGCAAAACAACATCCACAGGAGATTGGACCTAGACTTACTTGAAGGAACCAGAGAAACTATAGCCATTAACCAAGCTGAACACAAGGAGAGGATTCAAAAATTTTACAACAAACATGTTCGAGCATGAAAGCTTCACTAGGGTGACCTTGTGTTCAAATTCCATAACGAGGCAGGGAGAGACATGACACTTGGTAAGCTAAAACTGAACTGGGATGTCCCCTTCTTCGTTCGCGAAGTCATTGGCTAGAACACCTACAAACTCATGGACAAAAACTGTATTGCTACCCAGAACATGTAGCTGCAATGAGCTCAAACGCTTCTTCGCCTAACTGTAAGAGCCACTCCTACTAAATACTTGTGTTAAACTTCTTAGACATCAATGAAATCTAGTCTTCGGCTCTTATCTCCTATGTGATTGCGTGGGATAAGCGAATAGCATGAAGGATTTTTTGAAGACCATTGAGCTCAAGTTTATTTTCCGAAATAGCACACGAACTAGCATGTCTTTGTCTCGTGTCCATAGGGAACTAGTCTTGATGCCTTTAAGCGAAAGAACAGAAACACCAGGTGCATGTTAACACCTTAGAGTGCCAGTCAAATACATACATTCTGCCACTTATGGTAACATCCCCCCGGAATTCAACGACATCCTTAGTCACAGCATACAAAAGTGTCTCCACGACGACTTCAGATCCTAAGGACTACCTTTGCTTACAAACAAGCAGTTCGCTTTCCTACGATCTTGGACTAAATAACTACCTATAGTACTCATGCACGTAGCCTCTACGACGGCCTTGACACCTCCAAGTCAAAGCTCGGGAGCAAGAGAGTCTAAACTTGTGAAAGTGTTATAGGACCTATTCGCCTACTATAAGCTTTGAATTTTTCTAACCTCATTCGACAAACAGTAGTAATTTGCATACTTTGATTGGCCGAAATTCAGGCTTAGAAAATTTTGAGTGCTCTCATTCCTATACCTTGTTGGCAAGCAACCTAGGTAACATTCAAACAATGGTATGAGTTTAGCCTACGAAGCAGTGATGGCAGACTGTCGAAGTGTGAACAATTGCTGGAGCTCGACATCTGCGCATTCCTCCTCAACGCTGCGAGTGACCGCAAAAGAACTTCCCCTTCCACGAACAGTAGGAGAATCAGAACATTCAGTATGATACTCTCCTTTTTGCTTTTATCCTCTCCCCGTACCACTTGGGAGGATCAGAGAAGTCTGCAAAAACAAAGAGCGCGTTAGTCAAAGGCTAAGGCACCAAGCTAAATGGCGTAGGGCGAAGAATGTACCTTTCAGCTCAATCATTTTTTATTAAATTTGAAGAGAATACAAATAATTTGACTTTAATCATTTCTATATCAAGGCATTTTAAAATAATACTTTAATAAAATAACTAATAGTTGTTATATCGATTTATCTTAACCGAAAGCAAATATTTGACGACATATTAAGGACATATGATTAAGTTTTAAAATAATACCGACAGTTACACATCTTTTTGATAGTATATCGATCTATTTTAAACATTACTGACTTTTAAAAAGTGATTTATAACATATCAATATATTTGAATTGAATAGTGATATTTTTACAATTATTCATTGTATTAATGTTGAATTCAAGCTGGATAAAAGCATTTAGAGAATAATTTATTGCATAATAAGTTATTTTAACTGAATACTAATAATTATATAAGTATTCAATTATTTTTTATTGTATTTAAAGAGAATACAAGTAATTTAACTTTGATCTTGTCTACATCACAGTATTTTAACGTAACAGTCTGATTAAACAACTAATATTTGTTATATCAATGTATTTTAGCTGAAAGCAGATATCTGGTGGTCAATTAGGGAGATATGATTGATTTAATAAAGTCATTTTTAGAACTTTTCATTGCACTAACATTGAATTTAAGTGGAATACAAGCATTTAAAAGTCGATTAATTGCATAATAAGTTATTTTAACTAAATACTAAAAATTGTACTAGTATTCAATCATTTTTTACTGTATTTGAAAAAAATACAAGTAATTTGAATTTGATCTTGTCTATATCACGGCATTTTAACATATTACTCTGATTAAACAACTAATATTTATTGTATCGATGTATTTTACCTGAAAATAAATGTTTACTAATCTATTAAAGAGATATGATTGAGTTTTCATATAATACCAGCAATTACATCCCTTATTGATGCTACATTGATGTATTTCAACTTATTTGACACTTTCAGAAATCGATTTATGACATCTCAACATTTTTCAATTGAATTATAGCCTTTCTACTGTTATTCATTGCATCAACGTTGAATTCAAGCTGAAAACAAGCATTTAAAGAATAATTCATTGCATAATAAATAATTTTGATAAATACTCGCAACTATAAGATTATTCAATGATTTTTGAATATATTTAAAAAGAGTACGCGCAATTAGACTTTGAACATATCACATTAAAGCATTTTGACATAATATAACGATTAAACAATTTATATTTGCTTTATCGAAGTATTTTAGCTGAAAGCAAATAGTTGGCAATATATTCGAGACATATAATTGAGTTTTAATATAATACCGACAATTACATGTCTTTTTTATAGTATATCAATCTAGTATAACTTTTTAGATACTTTTAAAAACTGATTTATGACGTATCAATATATCTGAATGCTTTTAAAAACTATATCAAGGTATTTTAACAAAATACTCTGATTAAAAAACTAATATTTGCAATATTAACGTATTTTAGCAAAAAACAGATATTTGATGATCTATTAGGAAATTTGATTGAGTTTTAATATAATAATGATAATTACACATTTTTTGACAGTATATCGATCTGTTTTAATCTATTAGACATTTTTAAATACAGATTTTTGACATATCAATGTATTTAAATTGAATAGTGATATTTTTATAACTATCATTGCGTTAACGTTGAATTCAAAAAGAATATAAGTATTTAAAAAATGCTTCATTATATAATTAGTTATTTTAACTGAATACTAGCAATTATACGAATATTCAATTATTTTCGATTGAATTTGAAAAGAATACAAGCAATTTAACTTTGATTTTGTGTATCTTAGGGCTTGTTTGGTTGGAGGATAGATTTGGGTAAGGAAAGAGAAAATATTTTATTTTATAGAGTTGATGGAAAAAAAATTTTTTTAATAACAGGAGGTGTGTTGGATGTGAAATAAAGTTGATTTTAAGGTTGGAATTTGTGTTGGATGTGAAATAAAGTTGATTTTAAGGTTGAAATTTGTGTTGGATATGAAATAAAGTTGATTTTTAAGGTTAGAATTTGTATTGGATGTAAAATAAAATTATTAAAATTTATAATAAAATTAAAATATTATTATTTTATTAATTGGCCCATTTTTAGGGCTTTGCCAAACAAGCCCTTAAGGTATTTTAACTTAATACTTTGATTAAATAACTAATATTGAATTTATCGATATATGTTAGTCAAAAATAGATATTTAGCGATCTATTAGGGGCCTCTGATTAAGTTTTGATATATAATACTAATAATTACCCATTTTTTTACAGTATATCAACCTTTTATAAGTTTTTAAAGATTGATTTTTGACATATCAAAGTATTTTAATTGAATAGTGACGTTTTTATAACTATTTATTACATTAATGTTGAATTTAAGTCGAATACAAGCATTCAGAGAGCGATTCATTATATAATAAATTATTTTAATTGAATACTAAGTAATTATATGAATATTTAATCATTCTTGATTATATTTAAAAAAAATAAAAGTAATTTGACTTTGATCTTATCTATATTAAGGCATTTTAACACAATAGTTTGATTAAACAACTAATATTCATTATATCAATGTATTTTAGACGAAAATAAATATGTAGGGCTCTGATTAAGTTTGATATAATACTGGCAATTACACATCTTTTTTACAGTATATCAACCTATTATAATTTTGGGGTAATTCCACTAAGGTCCCTGAGGTATACTCGGCTTGCCACGCAGGTCCACAATTTTGAAAACATGCCAAACAGGTCCCAAAAATTTACTATATAGGTTATTGACTGGTCATTGCCTTGCATAATTTCCGTTAAACATTGTTAAAATACTACGCAAAATACGCCTTTATATCCTTTTAAATTTTCGTGACTGCCCCTGCAGGCGTTAGCCGCGGTACGCGTGCGAGTCGCGCGTGCACCTAGAGACGGTCGGCTGGCGGGGGCTCGCGGTCGAGAGTCAGAGCGGGCCAGGACGCGCGCGCAGTAACCCGGCGCATCAGCGCGGGCCCGGCGGCGCCGACACGTGTTGGCTCGGCGGCACGGGTCGGGCGGGTGTCGCGTCGCGCCGGCACGGCGGCGGAGGCCGCGCTCGGGCGGCGCGCGCCGGTGACTGGCGCGGGAGTCCGCGTACGCCGCCGGCGCCTGCCGCAGCGGGCAACGGCGCGCCGGCGTCCCAGCCGGTCGCAGCGCGGTCTGCCGCGCGGGGCGTTCCGGCTCGCGCCGGCTCCTGCGGCGGGGCGTCCGCGCTTGCGCCGGCGGCGTCAGCACTGGCGCGCAGGCATTGCCGGCGCTCGAGCGCAGTTTGTGCTGTGAGGGAGGGGGTACGATTGTAATTTCACATTAAAAAAAATTAAAATTTTTTAATTAAAATTTTTATTTAACGGAATGTTTATCGAAAACTGTTTAATTGGACCTTATTGGAAGCTTTTGGTTAATGTTAAGGACACATGACCATATAGTAAATTTGTGGACCTGTTTGGTATGTTTTTAAAATTGTGGACCTGCGTGGCAAGCCGAGTATACCTCAGGGGCCTTAGTGGAATTACCCCTATAATTTTTTATGCACTTTTAAAAACTGATTTATGATATATTAATGTATTTGAATTGAATAGTGATATTTTTACAACTATTCATTGTATTAACATTAAATTCAAGCAGAATACAAGCTTTAGAGAGAGACTCATTGCATAATAAATTATTTTAAATGAGTATTAGCAATTATATGTGCATTTAATCATTTTTTCTTATATTTAAAGAGAACACAAGTAATTTAACTTTGATCTTCTCTATATCAAGGCATTTTAACATAATACTCTAATTAAACAACAAGTATCTGCTATATTAATATATTTGAGCCAAAAACAGATATTTGACAATCTATTAAAGATATTTGATTGAGTTTTAATATAATAATGATAATTACACATCATTTGTATAATAATATATCGTAGTATATGGATATGCAATCATTTTCGATTAAATTTGAAGAGAATACAAGCAATTTGACATTGATCTTATCTATATCAAACATTTTAACATAATACTTTGATTAAACTAATATTTGCTATATCGCTGAATTTTAATCAAAAGTAGATATTTTGTGACCTATTAGAGACATATGACTGAGTTTTAAAATAAAATCAACAATTAAACAACTTTTTTATAGTATATCGATATATTATAACTTTTTTGGCAATTTTAAGGATTAATTTATGATATATCAATATATTGGAACTGAATAATGATATTTTTACAACAGTTCTTTGCATTAGCGTTGAATTCAAGCTGAATACCAGTATTTAGAGAATGATTCATAGCATAATAAGTTATTTTAACAGAATACTAGTAATTATACGAGTATTCAATTATTTGTTATTATATTTAAAGAGAATATAAGTAATTTGACTTTAATCTAATCTATGTCCAGGTATTTTAACATAATACTTCGATTAAACAACTAATACTTACTATATTGATATATTTTAGGGATATTTGATTGAGTTTTAACATAATACCAACAATGACAGATATTTTTGACAGTATATCGGCCTATTTTAACCTATTAGACACTTATAGAGACTGTTTTTTGACATATCAATATATTTAAATTGAATAGTGATATTTTTACAGCTATTTATCGTGTTAATGTTGAATTCAGGCGAAATATAAGTATTTATAGAATGATTTAAAAAATAATAAGTAATTTTAACTGATTACTAATAATTATATAGGTTTTTAATCATTTTCGATTAAATTTAAAGATAATACAAGCAATTTAACTTTGACATTGTCTATATCAAGGCATTTTAATATAATACTCTGATTAAATAACTAATATTTGCTATATCGATGTATTTTAACTAAAAGTAGATATTTTTTAATCGATTAGGGACATATGATTAATTTTTAAAAAAATACCAGTATTTACACATTTTTTATAGTATATCGATCTATTATAAGTTTTTACCCACTTTTGAAAACTGATTTATGACATACCAATGTATTTTAATTGAATAGTAACAGTTTTACAACTATTCTTTATATTAATATTGAATTCAAGCTGAATACAAGTATTTAGAAAATAATTTATTACATAATAAATTATTTTAACTGAATACTAGCAATTGTATGAGTATTTAATTATTTTATATTGTATTTGAAGAGAATATAAATAATTTGACTTTGATCTTGTCTACATCATGACATTTTATTATAATACTCTGATTAAACAACTAATATTCGCAATATCTATATATTTTAACCGAAAACAGATATTTGGCGATCTATTAGGCACCTTTGATTCAGTTTTAACATAATACTGATAATTACACATCTTTTTAACAATATATCATTCTATTTTTACCTATCAGACATTTCTAGCAACTGATTTATGACAACTGTGTATTTGAATTGAATTATGACGTTTTTACAATTATTCATTACTTAAACATTGAATTTAAGTTGAATACAAGCATTTAAAAAACAACTTATAACATAATAAGTTAGTTTAACTGAATACTAGACATTATACGTGTATTTAATTATTTTTTATTATATTTAAAGAGAATACAAGCAATTTGACTTTAATTTTATCTATATAAATATATTTTAATAAAATACTTTGATTAAACAATTAATATTTATTATTTGAGACTGATTTATGATATATCAATACATTTGAATTGAATTGTGACTGTTTTACAACTATTCACTACATTAAATATTAAATTCAGCCGAAACACAACCATTTAGAGAACGATTGACTACATAATAAGTTATTTTAAGTGAATACTCACAATTATACAAGTATTCAATCATTTTTTATTGAATTTGAGGAGAATACAAACAATTTATCGTTAATCTTATCCATATCAAGGCATTTTAGCATAACATTCTGATTAAATAATTTTTATTTTCTATATCATTTTATTTTGACTATAAGTAGATATTTGACAATCTATTACGGATATATGATTGAATTTTAAAATAATACCGGCAATTATACATCTTTTTGATAGTATATCCTTCTACTTTAAGCTATGAGACACTTTTATAGATTAATTGACATATCAGTGTATTTAAATTTAATTGTGATATTTTTACAACTATTTATTGCATTAACGTTGAATTCAAGCTAAATACAAACATTTACAGAGCGATTCATTGCATAATAAGTTATTGTAATATAGTACAGTAATTATACGAGTATTTAATTATTTTTATGGTATTTAAAGAGAATACGAGCAATTTGACTTTGATCTTATCTACATCAAGGTATTTTAACATAATACTCTGATTAAACAATTAATATTTACTATATCGATATATTTTACCTAAAAATAAATATTTGGCTATCTATTAAATACCTCTAATTGAGATTTTTGTAATACCAATAATTACACATTTTTTTGATTGTATATCAATCTAGGTTTACCTATTAGGCACTTTCAGAGACTGATTTATAACATATCAATGAACTTGAATTGAATATTGACGTTTTAACAACTATTCACTGTATTAACCTTGAATTCAACAGAAGCACCAGTATTTAGAGAATGATTCATTAAATAACAAGTTATTTTAACTGAAAATTAGTAATTATACAAATATTCAATTATTTTTTATTAAATTTGAGAAAAATACAAGTAATTTGACTCTAAAATTATTTATATCAAGGCATTTTAATATAACACTCTAATTAAACAACTAATATTTGTTATATCATTATATTTTGGCGAAAAATAAATATTTAGCGATCTATTAGGGATATATCACTGAATTTTATAATAATGCTGATAATTACATATCTTTTTGACAGCATATCTATTTATTTTAAGTTATTAGGCACTTCAAGAGACTGATTTATAATGTATCAGTGCATTTAAATTGAATTGTGATATTTTTACAACTATTCTTTGTGTTAACATTGAATTCAAGCTGAATACAAGTATTTAGAGAGTGATTCATTGCATAATAAGTTATTTTAACTGAATGCTATAAATTATACGAGTATTCAATTACTTTGATTATATTAGAAGAGAATACAAGCTATTTGATTTTGATCTTGTCTATATCAGGACATTTTAACATAATACTCTGATTAAAAAACTAATATTTACTATATTTATGTATATAAGCCAAAAGTAGATATTTGACGATCTATTAGGAACATTTGGTTGGATTTTAATATAATACCAGCAATTACATATCATTTTGATAGTATATCGATTAATTTTAACATATTAGGTACTTATAGAGGCTGCTTTTTGATATATCAATGTATTTGAATTAAATAGTGATGTTTTTACAACTATTTATTGCGTTAACATTGAATTTAAGCAGATAGAAGCATCTAGAGAATGACTCATTGCACAATAAATTATTTTAACTAAATACTAGCAATTATACAGATATTCAATCATCTTCGATTGAATTTGAAGAGAATACATGCAATTTGACTTTGATCACATCTATATCAGAGCATTTTAACAAGATACTCTGATTAAAGAACTAATATAATTGAATATTAACAGTTACATATGTATTTAGTCATTTTTCATAGTATTTAGAGAATACAAGTAATTTTACTTTGATCTTTTCAATATCAAAATATTTTAATATAATATTTTGATTAAACAACTAATATTTATTATATAAATATGTTTTATTTGACAACACATATTTGGCGAACTATTAGGCACCTCTAATTGAGTTTTAACATAATACCGAAAATTACACATCTTTTTGACAGTATATTAATTTATTTTTACCTATTAAGCACTTTTAGAGACTGATTTTAACATATTAATGTATTTTAATTGAATTGTGATTTTTTTTCATAGTGTTAACGAAATAAAAACATTTAGAAAACAATTCTTTGCATAATAAGTTATTTTTGCTGAATACTAGCAACAATTATACGAGTATTTAATCATTTTTGATTGATTTTGCAAATAAAATTACAAGCAATTTCTCATTAATTTTGTCTATATCATGGCATTTTAATATAACACAGATTAAAAAACTAGTATTCACTATATCATTGTATTTTAGATTAAAGTAGATATTTGACAATCTATTAGGAACATATGACAATTTTACAATAATATCAATTAAATAATTTTTTGATAGTATATCCAACTAATTTAAGTTATTAGGCAATTTTAGAGACTTATTTATGATATATCAATATATTTGAATTGAATTGTGATGTTTTACAACTATTTATTGCATTAATATTGAATTTAAGCTGAATACAAGCATTTAAAGAGTAATTCGTTGCATAATTAGTTATTTTAACTGAATACTAAAAATCATACGAATATGCAATTAATTTTTATTATATTTGAAAAAAATATAAGTAATTTGACTTTGATCTTGTCTACATCAAGGAATTTTAATATAATATACTAATGAAAAATAAATATTTGCTATATCGATATATTTTTGTCGAAAACAGATATTTGGCGATCTATTAGGTTCCTCTGATTGAGTTTTAATATAATACATGCAATTACACATATTTTTGACAGTATATCAATATATTTTTACCTATTAGGTATTTTTAGAGACTGATTTATAACATATCAATATATTTGAATGAAATAGTGATATTTTTAATGTTATTCACTGCATTAACATTGAATTCAATCGAAACACAGATATTTAGAGAACTATTCATTGCATAATACATTATTTTAACTGAATACTAGTAATTATACAAGTATTCAATCATTTTCGATTGAATTTGAAGAGAATAAAAGAAATTTATGTTTGATCTTATCTATATTAAGGCAAATAACACTCTGATTAAATAACTAATATTTACTATATTATTGTATTTTAGCCGAAACTAAATATTTGTCAATCTATTATAGAGATATGACTGAGTTTTAAAATAATATCGATAATTACATATCTTTTTTTATAGTATATCCATTTATTTTAAGTTGTTAGGCACTTTTGGAAACTGATTTATGATATATCAGTGTATTTGAATTGAACTGTGACGATTTTATATTTATTCATTACATTAACATTAAATTCAAGGTAAATACAAGCATTTAGAGGGCAATTCATTGCATAATAAACTTTTTTAACTTAATATTAGAAATTATATGAGTATTCAATTATTTTTTATTATATTTAAAAAGAATACAAGTAATTTGACTTGGATTAAACAGTATAGCAATCTATTAGAACTTTTAGGCACATTTAGAGACTGATTTATGATATATCAATTTATTTGAATTGAACAATGATGTTTTACAATAATTTATGTATTAACATTGAATTCAAGATAAATACAAATATTTAGAAAATGATTTATTCATAATAAGTAATTTTAACTGAATACCAATAATTAAATGAGTATTTAATTATTTTTTATTATATTTGAAAAAAATATAGGCAATTTAACTTTAATCTTGTCTATATCAAGGCATTTTAAGATACCACTCTACAATCTATTAGGGACATTTGCTTGAGTTTTAATATAATAATGACAATTACACATCTTTTTTACAGAATATTAATCTATTATAACTTTATAGGTACTTTTAATGACAGATTTATGACACATCAATGTATTTGAATTGAATAGTGATATTTTTAAAACTATTGATTGTATTAACGTTAAATTTAAGCTGAATACAAGTATTTAGAGAATGATTAATTGCATAATAAACTATTTTAACTAAATATTAGTAATTATACAAGTATTCAATTATTATTTATTGTGTTTGAAGAGAATACAAGCAATTTGACTTTAATCTTATCTATATTAAGGTATTTTAACATAATACTCTGATTAAATAACTAACATTTGTTATATAAATATAGTTTAGCCGAAAACATATATTTTGCGATCTATTAGGTACCTCTGATTAAATTTTCACAAAATACCGGTCATTACACATCTTTTTGACAGTACATCAATCCATTATTACCTATTAGCTCTTTTAAAGACTGATTTATGATATATCAACATATTTGAATTCAAATATGATGTTTTTATAATTATTCACCGCATTAACCATGAATTCAACTGAAACACAAGCATTTAGAGAACGATTCATTATATAATAAGTTATTTTAATTGATACTGACAATTATATGAGTGTTCGATCCTTTTTTATTGTATTTCAAAAGAATATAAGAAATTTAACTTTGATCATGTCAATATCAATGCATTCTAACATAACACTCTGATTAAATAACTAATATTTGTTATATCGTTGTATTTTGGTCGAAAGCAGATATTTGACGATCTTTTAAAAATATATGACTGAGTTTCAAAATAATATTGGCAATTATAGGTCTTTTTAATAGTATATCCATCTATTTTAAGTCATTACACACTTCTAGAGTTTGATTTATGACATATCAGCGTATTTGAATTGCAGTGCAATGTTTTTACAACTATTTATTGTCTTAAATTTGATTTCAAGCTGAATACAAGCATTTAGAGAGCGATTCATTGCATAATATATTATTTTAACTAAATACTAGAAATTACGCGAATATTCAATTAAATTTTATTATATTTGAAGAGAATACAAGTAATTTGACTTTGATCTTGTCTAAACAAGACATTTTAACATAATACTCTGATTAAACAACTAATATTTGCTATATTAATGTATTTTAGATAAAAGTAGATATTTGACGATCTATTAGAGATTTAATTGAGTTTTAATATAATACCAGCAATCATGCCTCTTTTTGACAGTATATCAATCTATTTTAACTTATTAAGCACTTATAGAGACTAATTTTTGATATATCAATGTATTTGAATTAAATAATTATATTTTTACAATTATTCATTGAGTTAACATTAAATTCAAGCAGAATACAAGCATTTAAATAATAATTCATTGCATAATAAATTATTTTATTTGAGTACTAGCAATTATAAGAGTATTCAATCATTTTCAATTGAATTTGAAGAGAATACAAGCAATATAACTTTGATCTAGTGTATATCTAGACATTTTAATATAATATTCTGAGTAAACAACTAATATTTACTATATTAATATATTTTAACCGAAAGCACATATTTTTACAATCAATTACGGACATACGATTGAGTTTTAAAATAATACCGGCAAGTACAACTCTTTTTTATAGTATATATCGATCAATTATCGCTTTTTAGGCACATTTAGAGACTGATTTATGATATATCAATGTATTTGAATTGAATAGTGACATTTACAACTATTCTTTGCATTAACATCAAACTCAAGTTGAATACAAGTATTCAAAGAATGATTCATTGCATAATAAGTAATTTTAACTGAATACTAATAGTTATATGAGTATTTAATTATTTTTTATTATATTTGAAGAGAATATAGGTAATTTGATTTTCATCTTGTCTATATCAAGGCAGGCATTTTACTGATTAAATAACTAATATTTATTATATCAATGTATTTTACCTGAAAATAGATATTTGGCGATCTATTAAGGATATTTGATTGAGTTTTAATATAACAATAACAATTACACATTTTTTTGACAGAATATAAATCTATTATAATTTTTCAAATACTTTTAATGACTGATTTATGATATATCAATATATTTAAATTGAATAGTAATATTTTTACAACTATTCAATACATTAGAATATAAGTAATTTGACTTTGATTTTATCTACATTAAGGCATTTTAACATAATACTCTGATTAAACAATATTTTTTTGTAGATATTTTAGCCGAAAACAGATATTTGGTGAACTATTAGGTGCCTCTGATTAAGTTTTAATATAGTACCGGAAATTATACATCATTTTGACAGTTTATCAATCAAGTATTACCTATTATGCACTTTTAGAGACTGATTTACAACATATCAATATATTTAAATTGAATTGCGACGTTTTTATAATTACTCACTGCATTAACATTGAATTCAATCGAAACACTAGTATTTAAAAAACTATTCATTACTTAATAAGTTATTTAGGCTTAATACTAGTAGCTATACGAGTGTTAAATCATTTTCGATTGAATTTGTGGAGAATAGAAGCAATTTGTCTTTGATCTAGTCTATATAAGGGCATTTTAACGTCACACTTTGATTAAACAACTAATATTTGTTATAGCGTTGTATTTTGTCCGAAAACAGATATTTGATCATCTTTTTGAAAGTATATCTACCTATTTTAAGTTATTAGGGACTTTTAAAGACTAATTTACAACATATCAGCATAGTTGAATTTAATTGTGATGTTTTTAAAACTATTTATTGCATTAACATTGAGTTCAAGCTGAATATAAGCATTTAGAAAGAGATTTATTATATAATATGTTATTTTAACTAAATACTAAAAATTATACAGGTATTCAGTCATTTTAGAATATATTTTAAAAAGAATACAAATAATTTAACTTTGATTATGTCTAAATCAAAGTATTTTAACATAATAAGATGGTGAAACAAATGATATTTACTATATCGATACATTTTAGCCGAAAATAAATATTTAGCGATATATTAGTTACCTCTGATTTAGTTTTAACATAAAACCAATAATTATACATATTTTTGACAGGATATCAATCTATTTTTACCTATTAATTATTTTTAGAGACTGATTTATGACATATCAATGTACTTGAATTAAATAGCAATGTTTTTACAATAATTCACTGCATTAACGTTGAATACAACAGAAACACAAGCATTTAGAGAACGCTTCATTGCATAATACATTATTTTAACTGAATACTAGCTATTATACGAGTATTCAATCCTTTTCGATTGAATTTGTGTTGAATACAAGCAATTTATTTTTGATTTTGTCCATATCAAGACATTTTAACATAACACTCTGATGAAACAACTAATATTTACTATATCAATGTATTTTAACCAAAAACAGATATTTGGCTATCTATTAGGGACATATGACTGAGTTTTAAAATAATACTGATAATTACACATTTGTTTACAGTATATTCATCAATTTTAAGTTATTAAGAACTTCTAGACACTGATTTATGACATATTAGTGTATTTGAATTGAATTGTGATATTTTTACAACTATTCATTGCATTAAAATTGAAATCAAGTTGAATACAAACACTTAAATAGCAATTCATTACATAATTAGTTAGTTTAACTAAATATTAAAAATTATACGAGTATTCGATTATTTGTGATTATATTTGAAGAGAATACAAGTAATTTAACTTTGATCTTGTCTATATCAAGGCATTGTAATATAATACTCTGCTTAAACAACTAATATTTGCTATATTGATGTATTTTTATCAAACATAGATATTTCGCAAGTTATTACAGATATTTGATTGAGTTTAATGTAATACCAGCAATTATGCATATTTTTAACAGTATATTGATCTATTTTAACTTATTAGGCACTTACAGAGATTGATTTTTGATATATCAATGTATTTGAATTAAATAGTGATGTTTTTGCAACTATTCATTGCGTTAATATTGAATTCTAACAGAATACAAGTATTTAGATAACGATTCATTGCATAATAAGTTATTTTAACTGAATACTAGCAATTATACTGATATTTAATCATTTTCGATCGAATTTAACGAGAATACAAACAATTTAACTTTAATCTTGTGTATATCTGGGCATTTCAACATCACCAATGATTAAATAACTAATATTTACAAAATCTATGGATTTTAATCGAAAGTGAATTTTTTGCGATCAATTAGAGACGTATGATTGAGTTTTAAAATAATACTGAAATTACATATCATTTTTACAATATATTAATCTATTATAACTTTTTAGGCATATTTAGTGACTGATTTATGACATATTAATATATTTAAATTGGATAATGACATTTTTATAACTATTCTTTGCATCAACATAGAATTTAAGCTGAATACAAGTATTTAGAGAATATTTCGTTGCATAATAAATAATTTTAACTGAATACCACTAAATATATGAGTATTTAGTTATTTTTTGTTATATTTGAAAAGAATACAAATAATTTGACTTTGATCTTGTTTATATCAAGGCAATTTAATATAATACTATGATTAAACATCTAATATTTGCTATATCGATGTATTTTAGTCGAAAATAGATATATGATGATGTATTAAGAACATTTGATTGAATTTTAATATAATAAGGGCAATTACATATCCTTTTTTACATAATGTCAATCTATCATGACTTTTTAAGTATTTTAATGACAGATTTGGGACATATCAATATATTTAAATTTAATAGCGACATTTTTACAACTATTCATTGCATCAACGTTGAATTTAAGCCTAATATAAGCATTTGAAGAGCGATTCATTGCATAATAAGATATGTTAACCGAATACTAGTAATTATATGAGTATTCAATCATTTGTATTGTATTTAAGAAGAAATACAAGCAATTTGATCTGTCAGGGACATATTATCGAGTTTTAAAATAATACCAGCAATCACACAATTTTTTAATCGTATATCCATCAATTTTAAGTTATAATGTACTTTTAGAGACTGATTTATGACATTAGTATATTTGAATTGAATTGTGACAATTTTACAATTATTCATTATATTATCATTGAATTCAAGACAAAATACAAGCATTTAGAGAGTGATCATTGCATAATAAATTATTTTAACTAAATACTAAAAATTATTTTTGATTATATTTGAAAAAAATACAAGTAATTTGACTTTAATTTACTCTATATCAAGGCATTTTAACATAATACACTGACAAAATATCTAATATTTGCTATATCGATATATTATAACCGAAACAGATATTTGTGATTTATTAGGCACTCATTTTAAATACACTGATATTTTAAATATAATAAAAAATGATTAAATACTCTTGCAGCTATTCATTTCATTAAAGTTGAATTCAAGATAAATACAAGCATATAGAGAGTGATACGTTGCATAATAAGTTATTTTAATTGGATACTAGAAATTATAAGAGCATTCAATCATTTTTTATTATATTTAAAAAGAATACATGCAATTTGATTTTGATCTTGTCTATATCATGGCATTTTAACATAATATTTTGATAGAACGACTAATATTTGCTACATTGATGCATTTTAGCCAAAAGTAGATATTTAGCGATCTATTGGGGACATTAGATTGAGTTTTAATATAATACAGGAATTATGCATCTTTTTTATTGTATGTCGATCTATTTTTAACGATTCGGTACTTATAGAGACTAATTTTGTCATATCTATGTATATAAATTGAATACTAATATTTTGCAACTATTTATTGCGTTAACGTTGAATTCAAGCGGAATACATGGATTTAAAAAATGATTCATTACATAATAAGTTATTTTAACTGAATACCAGCAATTATGCGGGTATTCATAGGAATGGCAACGGGGCGGGTTTGGGTCGAGTTTATAAATACTCATACCCGCCCCGCTATATATCATT
>KZ451998.1:1103608-1134935 GCA_002786265.1 Apostasia shenzhenica
AGGAGGGGGGAGAAAATATGTTAAAATGCCTTGATATAGACAAGATCAAAGTAAAATTGCTTGTATTTTCTTCAAATAAAATAAAAAAATTATTGAATACTCGTATTAAATTATATATTTTAGTTAAAATTTCTTATTATGTATTGAATCATTCTCTTAATACATGTACTCAGCGCTGGAATTCAATGTTAGCATGATTAAGTGGTAAAAACATCACAAACTATTTTATTAAAATACATTAATATATAATAAATCTATCTCTAAAGTGTCTGAAAAAGTTATAACAGATCGATATACCGTAAAAAAGATGTGTAATTGCCGTATTATTTTAAAACTCAGTCATACGTCCCTATTGATCGCGAAAATATTTGCTTTCGGTTAAAATATATCGATATAGCAAATATTAGTGTGTTTAATTACAGTATTATATTAAAATGCGTAGAATACATAATATCAAAGTTAAATTACTTGTATTCTTTTATAATTCAATTGAAAATGATTGAATACCCGCATAATTGCTAGTATTTAGTTAAAATAACTTATTATATAATGAAATCATTTTTTAAATGCATGTATTTCGCTTGAATTCAACGTATAACGCACAATAAGTAGTTGCAAAAATATTAGACATTCAATTATATACATAGATATGACAAAATTAGTCTCTATAAGTACGAATCGATAAAAATAGATCGATATACAATAAAAAAGATGCATAATTTGCTGTATTATATTAAAACTCAATCTAATTGTCCCAATAGATCGCTAATATCTACTTTTGGCTAAATGCATCAATGTAGCAAATATTAGTCGTTCTATCAAAATATTATGTTAAAATGCCATGATATAGACAAGATCAAAATCAAATTGTCTGTATTCTCTTCAAATATAATAAAAAAATGATTGAATGCTCTTATAATTCTAGTATCCAATTAAAATAACTTATTATGCAACGTATCACTTTATATGCTTGTATTTCGTCTTGAATTCAATTTTAATGAAATGAATAGTTGAAAAACATTACAATTCAATTCAAAATACACTATATTAATGTCATAAATCAATCTCTAGAAAGTGCGTAATAACTTAAAATAGATAGATATACTGTAAAAAGACATGAATATCGATATTATTTTAAAAATTCAATCATATGTCCTAAATAAATTGTGAAATATCTGTATTCGGCCAAAATATAATGATATAATAAATATTAGTTGTGCAATTAGAGTGTTATTTAAATGCCTTGATTTGGGCAAAGATCAAAGATAAATAACTTGTATTATCCTGAAATTCAATCAAAAAGATTGAATACTCGATATAATATAGTAGTATTCAGTTAAAATAATTATTATGCAATGAATCGTTCCTAAATACTCGTCTTTCGATTGAATTCAACGTTAATGCAGTGAATAGTTATAAAAATGTCACTTTTAAATTTAAATACATTAACATGTCATAAATCAATCTTTAAAAAGTCTAATAGTAAAAATAAATTGATATACTATAAAAAATGTGAATTATCGGTATTATATTAAAACTGAAATAGAGGTACTAATAGATCGCCAAATATCTGTTTTCGGAAAAATATGTTGATATAGCAAATATTAGTTGTTTCTTCATGTATTATGTTATAATGCCTTGATGTAGATAAGATCAAAGTCAAATTACTTATATTCTTTTTCAAATATAATAAAAAATAATTAAATACTCGAATGATTTCTAGTATTCAGTTAAAATAACTAATTATATAATGAATCACTCTCTAAATGCCTGTATTTGGTTTGAATTCATCATTAATGCAATGAATAGTTGTAAAATTGTCACCATTCAATTCAAATATATTGGTATGTGATAAATCAATCTCTAAAAGTGCATAATAACTTAAAATAGATGGATATACTGTCAAGAAGATATGTAATTACAGATATTTTTTTAAAACTCAATAATATATCTCTAATAGATCTACAAATATCTGCTTTCGGCTAAAATACAACGATATCGCAAATATTAGTTGTTTAATCAAAATATTATGTTGATATAGACAAGATCGAAGACAAAATGCTTGTATTCTTCGCAAAATCAATCGAAAATGATTGAATACAAGTATAATTGCGAGTATTCATCCAAAATAATTTATTATGTAATGAATCGTTTTCTAAATACTTGTGTCTCGGTTGAATTCAACATTAATGCCGTGAGTAGTTGTAAAAATATCACAATTAAATTCAAATATATTGATATGCCATAAATCAATTTTTAAAAGTGCCTTATAGGCATTAATGAATTGTTATATTGTAAAAAAAAGATGTAATATCCTGTATTTTGTTAAAACTCAATCAGAGGTACCTAATAGATCGCCAAATATTTATTTTTGACTACAATATGTCTATATAGCAAGCGTTAGTTGTTTAATTAGAGGTACTTAATAGATCGCCAAATAATTACTTTTGGCTACAATATGTCTATATAGCAAGCATTAATTGTTTAATTTGAGTATTATCTGAAAATACCTTGTTATAAACACGATCAAAGTCAAATTACTTATATTCTCTTTAAATACAAAAAATAATGATTTAATACTCGTATAATTGCTAGAATTCAGTTAAAATAATTTATTATGCATTGAATCGCTCTCTAAATACTTGTCTTCTGCTTAAATGTTAAAACTGTAATAGAGGTACCTAATAGATCGCCAAATATCTGTTTTCGGCAAAAATATGTCGATATAGCAAATATTAGTTGTTTCTTCAATGTATTATGTTATAATGCTTTGATGTAGATAAGATCAAAGTAAAATTGCCTATATTCTTTTTAAATATCGTAAAAAGTAATTGAATACTTGATTGATTTCTAGTATTCAGTTAAAATAACTAATTATGTAATGAATCACTCTCTAATTGCTTGTATTTAGCTTGAATTCATCATTAATGCAACGAATAGTTGTAAAAATATCACAATTCAATTCAAATATATTGGTATGTCATAAATCAATCTCTAAAAGTGCATAATAACTTAAAATAGATGGATATACTGTCAAGAAAATATGTAATTGTAGATATTTTTTTAAAACTCAAAAATATTTCTCTAATAGATCGACAAATATCTGCTTTCGGCTAAAATACAATGATATAACAAATATTAGTTGTTTAATCGAAATATTATGTTGATATAGATAAAATCGAAGACAAATTGCTTGTATTCTCCGCAAAATCAATCGGAAATGATTGAATACAAGTATAATTGCGAGTATTCATCCAAAATAATTTATTATGTAATGAATCGTTTTCTAAATACTTGTGTCTCGGTTGAATTCAACATTAATGCAGTGAGTAGTTGTAAAAATATCACAATTAAATTCAAATATATTGATATGCTATAAATCAGTTTCTAAAGGTGCCTTATAGGCATTAATGGATTTATATATTATAAAAAAGAGATGTAATTTCTTGTATTTTGTTAAAACTCAATCAGAGGTACCTAATAGATCGCCAAATATCTATTTTTGGCTAAAATATGTCTATATAGCAAGCGTTAGTTGTTTAATGAGAGTATTATGCGAAAATGCCTTAATATAGACATGATCAAAGTCAAATTACTTGTATTCTCTTTAAATATAAAAAATAATGATTAAATACTCGTATAATTGCTAGTATTCAGTTAAAATAATTTATTATGCATTAAATCGCTCTCTAAATGCTTGTATTCGGCTTAAATTTAACGATAATGCAGTAACTAGTTGTAAAAACGTCACTATTCAATTCAAATACATTGATATATCATAAATCAGTTTTTAAAAGTGTCTATAAAGGTATGATAGATTGATATTCTGTTAAAAATATGTATAATTGTTGTTATTATATTAAAACATATTCAAATGTCCCTAGTAGATTTCTAAATATCTATTTTCGGTTAAACTACAACGATATAACAAA
This sequence comes from Apostasia shenzhenica, assembly GCA_002786265.1. Classification (NCBI taxonomy): domain Eukaryota; kingdom Viridiplantae; phylum Streptophyta; class Magnoliopsida; order Asparagales; family Orchidaceae; genus Apostasia; species Apostasia shenzhenica. Next base: position 1,107,541 of record KZ451998.1, read on the forward strand.
TATTAATTGTTTAATCAGAGAAGTATGTTAAAATGCCTTGATATAGACAAGATCAAAGTAAAATTGCTTGTATTTTCTTCAAAATAAAATAAAAAATTTAGAATACTCTATAATTATTGGTATTCAGTTAAACTTTCTTATTATGTATTGAATCATTCTCTAAATACATGTACTTAGCTGGAATTCAATGTTAATTTAAAGATTAGTGGTAAAAACATCACAACTATTTAATTAAAATACATTAATATATAATAAATCTGTCTCTTAAATGTCCTTGAAAAGTTATAACAGATCGATATACCGTAAAAAAATGTGTAATTGCCGCGTATTATTTTAAAACTCAGTCATACGTCCCTAATTGATCGCCAAAATATTTGCTTTTCGGTTAAAATATATCGATATATGCAAATATTAGTTGTTTTCTAATATTTGCTATATCAACATATTTTTGCCGAAAACAGATATTTGGCGATCTATTAGGTACCTCTATTTCAGTTTTAATATAATACCGATAATTACACATTTTTTATAGTATATCAATTTATTTTTACCTATTAGACTTTTTTAAAGATTGATTTATGACATGTTAATGTATTTAAATTTAAAAGTGATATTTTTATAACTATTCACTGCATTAACGTTGAATTCAATCGAAAGACGAGTATTTAGGGAACGATTCATTGCATAATAAGTTATTTTAACTGAATACTACTAATTATACGAGTATTCAATCTTTTCGATTGAATTTCAGGACAATACAAGTTATTTATCTTTGATCTTGTCCAAATCAAGGCATTTTAACATAATACTCTGATTACACAACTAATATTTGCTATATCATTATATTTTGGCCGAAAACAGATATTTGACGATAAACGCTTTGAAGGTTCGAAGATGAAGATATCTTGCACTCCTGCGTCCATTCCATGTTTTCCATTGTCACGAAGGCATTTAAAGAATGGGATACATTTGCCACCCACCTTAGGGATAAAGCAAGCAATTAAAGCTGTTAAGACGGCAACGACCTTCTTAGGATTAACCTCATGCCTCGGGCAGCAAATTTGCCCAAGGCTAGCTCGAAGATGCACATTTTTGGATTAAGCTTTATTTTGTATTTACAAAGAATCTTGAATATTTCCATTAGACGAGGAGGTGTGGTTCCGAAGTCGAGCTTTTGACTAGGATATCATCCATGTAAACTTCCAGGATGCGCTCATTTAGTTCTTAAAAGAAAATAATTCATCATCCTTTGATAGATAGCTCAGGCATTCAAGTTGAATGACATCATCTTATAGAAAAATGTGTTGATATCAGTTATGAATGCTATTTTTTATTTATCTTCTTCAGTCATTTTGATGTGGTCGCACCAAGAAAATGAGTTTAGAAGCTTATGGTTGTAAAACCCGATGTTAGGCCTACCAAGGCATCAATTCAAAGAGGTGATAAGAGTCCTTCGAGCAAGGGTCATCCAACTTTCTAAAGTTGACACACACACTTCTTGCCATTGCTCTTCTTCACCAAAACAATGTTGGTAAGTCAACTTAGGTAATGGACTTCACGAATGAAACTGACTTCCAAAAGTTTTTGAACCGGCTTAATTGTTGTCATTGTGTTCTCCATCAACTGCCCGGTTCCACATTGAGATGATCCTAGCCTACAACCTTGCCGATCATGTCCCCACGGCCCTAAGTAATACATCAAAGTAATCCGAAAGAATTTCTTAACGGCAGTCATTATTTAGTTGCTCAGCATATAAGAAATACATACAGTGTGGGAGGACTCCTACCTACTAATTGTTGCATTAACAATCCCTTCCTCGGGTTGAGGGGATTCTACTTCTTCCTTAGGATCAAGTTCATCAATAAGAGAAAGCCTTCAGCACTCAAACAAGATCACCATTATTGGTGACTACTTTGTCCAGAATTGATCACTTCCGATAAAGGAGAGGGTACCCAGACATCATGCAACTGATATCGATGGTCACTATGTGTGCCACCCAACCTTTGATGTCACCAGAGGTTGGGGTAAAACAATGAAACTTAGTGTTTTCAAAAGAAAAGAACTATGAAGCTCAGTGGGGTGACTCTCAGTCGAAGAAACTTCTTACCTCCCAAAATTATGTTCTCAAAAAGAATATTTATTGAATTGCAAGTGTTAATCAGAACCCTCTTCACATCAGCCTTGGCAATCTAGGCAGTAACAACAATGAGGTCATTGAAAGGTCTTCATGACTAAAAGTAATTCGGATTGCACTATCAAATACTTAGAGATGCTACTTACCATTACCGATCGTCCCCTTCACATCTCCGAGTCGTACCCATATACATGGGCCATTAAATTGAATCACCTATAACAATACAACCGCTACCCTTAGGCCTTTTGGGAGCCTCCGGTTTGGACTTTGTACCTCACCAAGTGCTCCTTTCCCTGCCTGCCATGGTGCCTTCAAGAAATTGCTCCAAATGACCTATAGAAATTAGCCTATGGCTGATGAAACTGAGTACTCGATGTGGATAAAATATGTGCCTATAATGGCATAACAACAATATTACACATCGTAGTTTTGAGAGTCAACCCATAGGGGTGAATCAAGGTTCTTGATTGGAGGGGGATTTAGGCCCTACTTCTGTGCCACCGTGTATACCTTCCATAGGAAATGGTTTGAAGCATGGTGCATTTCATACCCTAATTCCTCGTGTCAGCTACACTTCCCTGCTCAGGGGACTTAAGGAGAACTTCCCCAAGGATTAGCAACTTGGCGTCAGGAGAAGTTGACTCCTTCCTCTTATTCTTACCCTCTTCGGGGTTGCGGTGTGCATCTTTAATCTACACATACTTGTGGAAGATGGCCAGGAGCTACATTAGTCCAAGGCTTTTACCTTGAGAACTCCTTAGAGAAGCCTATTTCAATCAAACCACCAACTAAAGTACACAAAACAATGACTAAGTTGACCACCTCCTCCTTTATGGTAGCACTGCAGAAGTGATTGCCATAATAAGTCCAAGGCTTTGATAAGTCTAAGGCTTTCACCTTGAGAGCTCCTTAGAGAAGCCTCTTTCGATCAAACTACAAACTTAGGGGTGGCAATTTGTATCCGTACCCTTAAATCGCCCCGACCCGCAACCCGCCCAGTTATAAAATGGGGTGGGTACGGGTATGAATCAACTATACCCGCCCCGCCCTGCCCTGCCATATTATGTTTATATTTTTATTTATATAGACTTATAGGCCTTGTTTGGCATGAGCCCAAAAATGGGCAAAAAAATATCTTAATAATATTTTAAATTTATTATAAATTTTAATAACTTTATTTCAAATCCAACACAAATTCCAACCTTAAAAATCAACTTTATTTCACATCCAACACAAATTTCAACCTTAAAATCAACTTTATTTCACATCCTACACACTTCCCAATATTAAAATAAATTTCTTTCCCATCAACTCTATAAAATAAATTATTTTCTCTTTCCTTACCCAAATTCATCCTCCAACCAAACAAGCCCATATAGAGTCAAATAAAAAGGGTGTATTGAAAATGAAGAAATGTAAGCCTTACTTTCATAGTGTAATATTCACCATGTAGATGCGATTTTTATTGTTTCAAATAGAGTAAAATAATTCGATTTTTATTAACATTAGTGAGGAAACGGGGCGGGGCGGGGCAGATACGGGTTTGTGAAAACTAGAAGCAAGACGGGGCGGGGCGGGGCGGAAACGAGTATGGGGCGGGTACGGGTTTGTGAAAACTAGAAGCGGGGCGGGTATGAGTATTTATAAACTCGCCCCAAACCCGCCCCGTTGCCATTTCTATACCAACTAAAGTACACATAATATTGACTAGGTTGACCACCTTCTCCTTTATAGCAGCACCGCAGAAGTGACCAAAGGCTCCCCCCTAGCTTCAACTTCATTCTTGTAAGAGTAACATCAAAAAGAGCCATCTTAGCGGCCTTGAGGAATCGACATTAGAGCCCCCACTTCAAGTGCTCGTAAAATCAAAAAGACTAAGTGAAGGGCACCCCCTTCAACATGGAGGCAAAGACTTGGCCCTTTTTTGCATCATTAGTGCCAGTAATGGACATAGTCCTCGAAGAATTAGATATGCTCCTAGGCACCATCTTGAGCTAACCGAGGTCAAGGGTCCTCCTTCAATCGAAAAGATGAGATGGTGGGAAAAAAGTCCTAAAAATAGTTATGGAGATCCCTATGTACACCCACAAGAAGGGATTGGATCTAACTAAGGAAGTCGATTTTGACCTAGATTATCAGTTACTGGTGCTGGAATGTGCTCGGAGAAAGCTGCGTGTACCCTGCAAATGTGTTGAAGGAAAAAAACCATAATAACATTCTGCTAGCCTCCTTTGAGCAAGAAGAGGGGAAAAGCCCTTAGCGATGTTTGCTGTTTGCAAAATCAACAATGCTGACTTAGCAAGCAAAGTACCGATCAGCCAATGACTTCGGACAATTGAGCTCTAAAGTCCCAAGCTCCTAGAATGTCGCACTCGGGGTTCAGGGAATCTCATTATAAAATGGTAAGCTAACCCCGCTGCCCAGGGTTTGGAAATCATGGCTTGACTCAGCTTAATTGAGAACACTTTGGTTTAGATATCTTCCTCATCACCACGTGGATAGCTAAAATTAATCTAAACATCCCAATGTAGACACTTTTTGAATTAATATGTTTGAACTTCAGAAAATTTTTATTTCATATCGCACCATGTGCTTATCATATATCCATCAAAAAGATGAAAGAAATCCTAAGAAATAGCAACAAAGATAATAAATCAAAGGTACCGACTGACTAAAAATTGCAACTTCAAGAGCAAATGCATGGATCAACCCCAAAATCATAATAAAATATTGGCAATAAAACCAAAAGGTAGGCTACAAAATCAGAACTATACAATAATATACAAATCTAAAATGACATCAGATATCAAGTTGCAAAAAATTAAAGGACAAGAAAATCATTCAGTCGCATAATAAATAATAAATAATGACCAAAAAAATCTTACTTGTTAATCTTCAACATAATTGAAATATCTCTTTGTTCCTTATTAAATGATATCTACTATAAGCATCCTTCTGACAGGCTTTCAACCTCGGCGAATATTAATCATAAATTAGGAAAACTTTCAATCATGGAATTTCATGAATCAACTGCCAACATAATTTATCACAAGAATATCCTACTAATGCTCCTCCATATGTTGCTTACGATTGGGATTTGGGTGCCTACTCAGAAGGAAATCCAACATCTTTCTTCGAGCCATATATATACGATTAGGTTCATTTAGGTGACCTTTAACATACTTTTCACGAACAATGACAGTCAGGGTATTTCCTTTCGTTGAAAGGTAGAAAATCCCAGGATGCTTCAAAAAAAGCTCTCTAAGGTTGACTTCAATATTTAAATCTCTTCGAAAATGAGCAATTTTTTCAGCATCAATCAGCTTCTCCACAGTTAGGCTTAAAAATTCATGAAGAATCCCAACAGCATGTTTCTCACTGCGATCAGAACTACGGCTTCTACCAACACTGATAGCATCCTTACTGCAATAAGGTTTAGGGTAGGGCAATCTCTGCCAGTTTTTAATTTTTTCTCTGAGCCCACTTTCTATCTTGAATCCTGTTGGAAAATGAATAGGAAATGCATATCTGATTTCAAATTCACTCAACCATTTCTCCACATACTCTCTCTTTCTCCATTTCTCTACCTCTGCTATAGCCAAAATATCATCTTTAGTAATTAACTCTAAAGTATCTGGATCCACTAATCGAAAAACATTAGGATATTTCTGGAGTATAGAATCCCGAAAGTCATCCGGCAACCCAAACTCCCTTCTGGCAAGCCACAATGCATGTGCATTCAACATATTACGGTTTGACATCAGAAGTAGCTTCTTCAACCTCTGTACAATATCCATTTCAGATTCTCTAATGACCTGATCTTCCTCTGCAATCAAGTCCAACATCTTGGCACTAATCCTACAACAAAGATTCCTTTTAACAGGATGCATATACAATTCAAAAACTTGTGAGTGCCTTTGAATGAAAGAACCAATCCTAACATTCAACCCAATAGTATTCCTCCACTTTGAAAGAAGCTGAACAGACGTGTGGGAAGCCCTCCTCTTAGACATAAGCTCATGTAGCCGCAGAAATAAATTCAACTTCTTGATCTGCTTCACAAGCTTATCAAGCTGAAGATCTATTGTCCGGTTTTCCAACCGTGTTTGCGCAGAATCAACTGGCTTCTTCCATCTCTTTTGAACAAAGCAATTAAATGGGCACACACTACTGATAATGTTCCTATAGTGCCAAGAAGTTCTGTGTAAAATTGTCATCATTTATGTGGGAACTAAAACTTCCTTTCAAACATATTGCTGCAACCATAACATTTTTTCACGCTGGTGATCATATTTTTATGTTAAAATCATGAGCTCAATAAACTTTAACTTGTGTAAAGTAAAGCATTTTTGAAGTTAAGCGAGGAACAAGAGCTAAAGCTTCAGGCATCAAAGTGGAATGAAGCCACTTAACTTAGTTAAGAAATTATTGCAAACTAAGAGTACGCCAACAATTTGTCTGCCATAACTTCCAATCATGCCGACAATTAGCACCGACAAACCAAATCAAGTGCAAAAATACAAAAAGAGCCTATTTCTGCAAAAATAAACAGCTCCAATTTATAACAGTCAAAAAAGAGAAAAGCCATGTCCAAATGGATAAGCATTAATGTCCTTACCATACAACATGTAGAGAGAGAAGTGAATTGCTAAACTATACCTTTCTAATCAACTCACTAGTATGATATCGTGGAAAAGATAATTAGACAAATTAAAGTCACAAAAAGGTGTGTAATGAGTTGTATGGAAGAGAGAAATAAATAAAATGTATAAGATACACACTAATCAAACCAGGAATTTACAAATATTGGAAAAAAGATTAAAACCACGAATCAAAAGGCGAGGAAACTCCCAGAACCTCTTAAAAGGGTTTAAGATCTAATCGCATAATCAAGTAGTGCAATGAATTAGGTTTTCAATCCCAGTAGCATAGCGTCAAAAGTATCAACTAATTGAAAGGGTAATAACTAGAGGTACATAATTTTAAATAGATAGAATTAAAAACTTTATTAATATATTTTATGATTATCATTAAAAAACCTATTAAAACACATTAGGACAATTTAAATACCTAGATAAAACAAAAGATATGCATCCAAAGAGAAAAAAACAAAATAGTTGATAGCAAACTATACTAACACTCTTAAAGTAGACAAAAATAGAGAACATGGTAAAGTAATTATTAAGTGTGATTGTCTTGCACTTCTGGTAAACAAAAAATAACACACTCATTTGACTATTAACTACATTCATACCAACAATTAGTAATGATCGTTATAAGTTATTCTCCAATGGAGATAAATCAATGAACATGCAGAAGGGAGCACCCCGAAAGAACAAAGAAGAACAGAGACAAAAATTGAGAAAATATGTAGAATCACATATACAAAAAAAAAGACATTTAATCAAAAACTTCTTTACATCCTAGCAAAAAGGATTCAACTAGGAAGAATAAGAATTGTTAAAGAGGGAAGAGAAAAGGTTGCACCAACTAGAAAAAAATGTAAAGCTATTCAAGGAGAAATAATCTAGAGAAGAATTCTAGCCCTAACCTATGTAGAGTTTATACAGTTCAATACATCATATATAGAATTCAACTATCAAGAATGTCCATATGGGAGAGATTCAGCATGACGCTCCAAGTACAAAAAACCATGCAAGATGACTGATGTTGATGGTAGATGCTACACTACAACTTAAATCATACTAGGCTAGATGTCGCTCCTCTAACATGTCAAGCATCAATTACAAGGATAAAGAATTCCGAGAAGGTGGCTATGTCATTGATAACCATCAAATTTTGACGACAAGGTACACGTAATGAGCTTGACCCTGGATCGGTCTAAGGGTGGCAATTTTATGTGAAAATTAAAACTCGCCCATATTTTGCTTAATTTGAAATCAATTCGATTTTTTTCCAGCTCGAAATTAGTTTGTTAAAAAAGAAATTGATTCAACTCGTAACATAAACATCACTAGAATTTTTTTAAGTATAATTGAGAAATTTATGTATATAATATGTCATAAAATTTCACATAAAAGAATGAAATTAAAAGTATACACATAAAATTTAAAAGTAAGAGAAATATGGCATATAATTAGGCTCGATTTACCTCGAAATCGAAAAAAATTGTAAGAGGCTCTAATGGAACTCGACTTGAAATCGAAAATGTCAATTTCGAGTTGAGCCCAACTAGCTCGAAATCAACTCAAAGTAACCCCTAGATTGGTCGAATCTCGGCCTCAAATTCTAATCAACGGGTGTAGCTAAAAATCGTTGGACATTAGAGGTTTGGCCTCAATGACTTAAACCCTGTTTGGCGCGATGACCAAAATGGTATTAATTTAAAAAATAATAATAATAATAATAAATAATTTTTTTAATCATTCTACACAAATTCTAATATAAAAATATTATTTTATTTCAAATAATAATTTTCAAAAAAAATATCAACTTTATTTCACAGGATGTGAAATAAAGTCGCTCATCCACCTTTTACTTATACTCGATTTTCATATTGTCCTTTCACATATACCCACTCATCCACCTTAGCATCTTCATTTTTGTGATACTTATCTTATTTGTATGGTTCTGCTGCTAAGCCACCTAACTCCCTAACTGAATATGATCAAAGTAAAACAAATTAGACTCATTATTCTTCAATTTAAAGTGATTACTAATATGGTGAGTTCGAAATTAAAAATTAATCCACAATTTTCCTATCTCAGAAATATATTTACTCTAATTTAGCCTCATCAACGGTTTTTTTCCTTGTTGTCTTGACTTTTCTTGACTTTCTCTATCAGCTCTTACATGATCACAACCTCTAGAAGAGTTGGAGTTGTTTAAGAGATTTCTTCTAGACTTCACAAGAACTCAGCCTTTGCCTTAGATTATAGCCTATAATCATCCAAATTAATTAGATAAACTATATTCTAAATTTAAAAAGTTTTCTAGGGCTCAATTTCTAACCCATGGAACTTTTTACAAGATAAAAAATTCTCATATATAAGGAGGTTTATCTGGGCTAGCTAGCTTAAAAGAAAATACAACAGTTAAAGAAATGAAATATATATGATGAGCTCTACAATACACATAGTATTGCCAAGAAAAAATTAAGTTAAAACTCTGGTTGAAAACCAAAACAATTAAGAGCAAGAGAGAGAACCTTTAACCAGAAAGTGTTTCCATAAAGATATAGAACAAAAATAATCTGAAGAAGAGCTCAAATAATGGCTTGAAGAAGTGTTGTAGGTTAAAACATCCAAGTAAGAAAGGAATCTTCTTCAAAACCAAATCAAATGCCAAATGCATCTTTCCTCTTTAAAATAAATAGAACCAGTAAGAGCTGAACTCTAGAAGAAACATGCAAGAAGAAAGCTATGGGTTGTGCACATGAAAACCAATGGAGAAAAGGAATACAAAGAGGGCTCAAGCACTTAATTGCCAGTACAGAAGAATTTGAATTTATCGTTCGAACAAGCACAATTTGAAAAACGGAAAGTGGATTAGGCTTATATTAACTTGATTAGTTATGATTAATCTTAAATAATGGAATTAAGGGCTGTTTAGTGGTTCTAATAAAAGTGAGCTACTTAAAGGACAAGGGTTAGGCATAATTCAAGGCTAAGGGCATGTTTGTAAGGTTAAATTTAACAAGGTTAAAATTAAACTTGAATAAAAATAATTTTTTATTAAAAGTTGTGAATATTGTGGAATAAAGTTAGTTATTATATTGGGATATGTGAATGATGTGATATAAAGTTAATTATTATGTTAGGATATGGGATGTGATATAAGTTAGTTATTATTTTAGTAATGTGTGTAGGATGCGAAATAAAGTTAATTTTTGTGATGTGATATGCCTGGTTAAAATTAAACTAAGTTAATTTTCAACGGCCAAATAAACGGGGAAAGGTATTAAAAATTTGAGGAAAAAGCTGTGTTTGAGTTTAACTTGCATACTAGACTAGCAGATAGAATAAAAAACTTTCAACTATATATATATGGAATGAATGGTTGAGAATAGCATGAAGAAAACCTGGGAATGAGTTGTACTGAGTTATGAAACAACCTTTTACCTATTGGCTACTGTATGGCTGCAGTAATGAAATTATAAAATCCTTGCCTAGTAATGATTGAGACCTGCAGTAAGGAAGCTGAAAATAACTGGATTGTCCAACCAGCCTAGAGAGTTCAATGAGGGTTGAAATTGTGTTATTTTATCAATTCCTAAGGATGTTTATGTCACTAATAAAAGGCATAATAGCACATGTTTAATGATGCATTATGGAGTTATTTACCAAGTTAAAAAAACAAGTTATGGCTATGGAATAACTACTAAGAGCTGAAATGATGTTTTAAAGATTGATAATGAGCTAAAATTGGGTTCTTATCGTGTTTATGTCTCTGCCTATGCTCGAGCTATGGTAAAAGCTTACAACCTACCAACTGTTGATTGGGAGAGGGTTGTTAGGACAAGCACGGCAACCTACCAAGAGGTAGAGAGTTGTCAGAAAAGGATTCTATTGACATGAGTTTGATAAAAAGGAAGCAGGTGAGGCATATTCCAAGAAATTAGAGCTCAAAAGTATAAAAATTACAAAAAATAAATGGAAAAACATGTTATTTAAAGCATATTTGCTAAACATTGCTATTTGTATTGTTTCTTGATGTTGTTTTTCATGTTCTATCATGTTATTACTGCCATTACAAAAAAAAAATAGTGAATGCCTGTTTGCAATTATCTTATTTAGCAAGTTAATGTTTTTTGTTGACTGATGGATTGACGCTTATTTTGGTAGATATTATTGAAAGCAAGGACACACAAGGAACGAATAGGAAGTGAGAGCGTAGAACCTTTATTTGTTTCTATTTATCTTATGGTTTTAATGTATAAATCATGTCTAAATAGCTAAATTTGAAATTATGTTATACATAGGCTAATTTTTTAAAATAATTCAAATTAAAAAATTAATTTACACTTTAAACATCATTGTTAAAAATTTGAATATGAACATGTTCAAGAAGTCGTTTGAACTTCAGGCAACTCCTACCTAGGAGAAACCTGAAGTTCGGGCAACTTAAAAAAAAAAACCTTAACGGTAACGGCCGAACAATGGTTAGCCGGAGTCACCTGAATTTCGAGTGACTCCTATGCAACGATCGCTTGACTGTTGTGAAGCTAGCAATCGTTTTACTGCTAGCTGGAGCCACCTGATCTTTGAGAGACTCCACTCAACGATCAGCCCAGTTGATGGGCTTAACCCCCCCCCCCCCCCCCCCCTCCAATTCACTCTCACTCTCACTCAATCTCACTCTTCCTCTCCCTCCCTCCCTCATGCTTTCTCTCCAACTCTATCTCATTCTCACTCTCCACTCTGATTTCTGTTATCAACCGGTCATGTTGTCCATCACTCGCACTATTGTTAGTTGTTTTGCATCATCAATCACAGCATTTATTGCACATGATGCGCAAATTAAATACCTTCTGAATTATTACTATTGAAAGTAACTATTCAATATTATTTCATAAGCTTAACATGACACGCAGTTGAGGACAAAGTGGTAGGGAGGAGATGTGAGATCATGAGTTTTAAGTTTTGCATTTGTACATATAATCTTTACACATTCGGATGCTTTCTACTTCTGGATGCCTTTGATTATGAGATACACTTGAAGTACTTGCCTATGCTAGAGGATCTTAATCATCTTAACTACTGCGCAATCAATTCTACTATACTGGTCCACTAATACAAGCATTTGTCACTACCTGTTGCTCTGATGTGTCCGACAATAGCTAATTATCTTCATATACTTCAGATGTCTTGACCAACTAAACAGACAACTTCACCCGACAGAGGTGAATGTGTACACAAGATCAAAATCAAGATCACATGAAAAGATACTGAATAGTCACAATTGCAGCGATTACAGCAAGAACACAAAAAATAAATAAGAAATTTCAGTTTTGGGATGGATTTACCTAAATCAAAGGCTCAATGATCACTGAGACACCCAATAGAGATGTAAACCTAGCCTGAGATGGAGGCGTACGTGGCTGGAGCGGGGAGAGAAGGTGGAGAAGAAGCGATAGGGCCGGAATATGGCGGAGCTGGCGCTGGATGAAATTCGACAGTGTCGGAGGGTCGGCGCTAGCTTGAGCAGCGTCGGACTGCGAAGGAGGTGAAGCCACGCGAACGTCCCGCGGAAGAGGTTGAGCCGTGGTCGAGGTTGCCGGAGATCGGCGCGTGCGACTGCAACCGAAAGGCGTCTGAGGTTTGGTCTGCGGGTCTGCGCGCAGAAGAGCGTCTCGGGGTTGAAGAAACGAAATATTCTTGTATGTTTTGAAATTTTTTATATATTTTAGAGGTCCCGTAGATTAATTAAAAGATAGTGCCATTTGTGACATATTTAGTACTACTTTATGTTTTAAATATTATTAAAATAATTTTTAATATAAAAATAATATTAAATTTACATTTACAACATTTTACGTAATTTTTATATATAAAAATATCTACTCTAATTTACGACTTATATTATTTTCAATATATCAATTAATTTTATTTTCTATCGTACACATGTCTCAAGATAAATCACAATTTTATATTAAGATCAAATTGATTTTTTGTCGAATAGACATCATTTTATTATGTGCATAAAGCAAAATAAAATTAACAATTATATTATAATTTACATAAGATATAATACAAAATAACTGTCGGTCTCCAAATCTCAGATAAAAAGCACAGAAGATTGTGTTAGATAGTCAATAATTAATAAAATTTGTCAAATAAATGTAACATCAACTTTTTAAGAAATTATGTTAAAAGTAAGACATTCTATGAAAGCAACACAATGTATTATTTAAATACAGTGAAAATTATGCAAAAGCCTAGAGAAAAGAATCAAAGCCCAAAAAAGCGCCTTACAGTGAGGCCCAAAGAAAGCCCACGAGTACAGCCCATCTAACAGTGCCCGCGAGGAAAGCCCAAGCAGAGAGAAGCCCATCTAAAGATGAGATGAGAACAAGGACTAAGCTCAAAGGATATAGGCCCAAGGCCCAATAGTACAAGCAGTTAATGGGCCCAAAATGGATCAAGGCCCAATAGAGAGGAGAACTTGAAAAGGGATAAGAAGGCCCAAAAGGCCAAAGGCCGAAAAAAAGACCCGACAAATAGATTTTTTTTTTTTTTTTTGGGTGAGGGGTTGGAAGGAGATGGAGAGCTACACTTTCCTCTTACCAGAACTCTTTTAGACTTCTCCTTAAAGGAAGAGTGGTTCCATGAGGCCTATGAAGATCTTAGGAAGAAGTTGGGCTTAGAAAAGGAGGTGAAAGCACATACCGAGGAGATGGGCCTTCAGCAAGAGAATTAGGGCTATGAGGGGAATGGTCTTGCAATTGGATTGAAGAAGGATCGTTAAGATGAAAAGGGTGGGCTTAGGAGTGGGCTTGAGTGGACATTAACAATAAGATGGGCTTGTTTGAGGCCCATCGCAAGAGAGTGATATAGGAGGGGTCTCAACTAGGTCCAAAGGCAAATTGGAAGAGGAGGGATTAGCTTCTTGGAGTGGTGGAGGATTTCCAATGAAGGGGGAAGCTTCTTGGGCCATGTTAGGCCCAAGAACCAAATGGGTTTCAAGAGGAGCTCATTGTCAACTAGATTAGGAGGTGAGCAAAGAGAAGGATATTGAAGACTAGGACATATAAGGGAGGGATTACAATGGGCTTTAGCGAATACTTGCAGTTACACAACCATTTAATACTATTTCGATGTATGTCAACAAAATAAATTACATTTAGACACAAATTTCTTACATATCATGGTACTTTAAAATAATATTAATAATTCACAGTAATTTAGTATTATATTGATGCATTTCAGTTGAATACACATGCTTAAAAATGAATTCGACACTTATAAAAGTATTTTAATCTAATATTAACAATCATACAACTATTCGTTACTATATCATCTTATTTTACCTAAATTCAAATATTTAGCGACTAAATCGTTATATGACAAGTTATTTGATTTGAATAGCTGCAATTATATAATTATTCGATATTTTTTTCAATGTGTTGGAACATAATACTAGTATTAAGATTTCGATTCATTATATATTAAGGTATTTTAACTAGGTATTATTCTATCACAAAATTTATATTAAATACACGTATTTAAAGATTGATTCATTACATATCAAGTTATATTTTATAATTACTAAAAATTATGAGAATATTCGAAGCAATTTCATAGATTTTGAATAGAAAACTTGCATTTAGTCACAATTCGTTATATGTCATGGTTTTTAATAAAATACTAACTATTTTACAATTATTTATAGTTATATCATTGTTTTCCTTATGAATACCAATATCTAGTAAGAAATTTCTTACATAACAGCAAATTTTAATGAAATGCCAGCTGTCATAAAATTATTTATTGACATATAGATGTACTTTAAGTGATACAAGCTTTTCGAGAATGATTCTTTATATTTCATTATATTTTCGAGAATGATTCTTTATATTTCATTATATTTTAACTGAATTCAAATAATTATGTTACTACTTATTACTATATCAATGAATTTAAGCTAAGTATACGTATTTAGAGACCGATTTATTGCAAATTAAGCTATTTTTATGAAATATATTTAATTATTCAACTATCTCATGCTATTTAAATATATTAGGATAGAATACTAGCATGTAGATTTTAATTTCCTGCTTATTAAGGTATTTTAATATAATACTGATAATTCTCTAATTATTTAATATTATGTCATTGAATTTTCACTAAATATATGTATTTAGAGACTAATTCGATACAAAGATATTTTAAGAGAATATCAATAACTACATAACTATTTGTTGGTGTATCAGAAAATGTATGCTAATTGGATTTAAAATCTAATTCATTATATATCAACTTATTTTAACTGAATACTTATAATTATATAAGTATTTGAGATTATTTCTATGTATTTGAATAGAATAAAAGCATTTGGAAACTAATTTGTTACAAATTAAGATAGTTTAAAATTATGCACACCGTTCTGTCGAAATATTTCAACTGTATGTTTGCATTTAGAGATATATTCGATATATAAAAAGGTTTTTATTAGGTTACAGCTATTATTCAACTATTTATTGTTGTATTATCGAATTTAAGTAAAATATACGTATTTGACACCAAATTATTACATATAAAGTTATTTCAATTTAATACTTGTAATTATTCAACTATTCAATACAAATATCTTGTATTCAAATAGAATACTTGCATATAGACACTGACTCATTGCATGTTAAATTATTTTGATAGAATACAAACTATTTTATAAAAACTCATTGTTTGATCGATGTATTACTTTTGAATACACACTTTAGAAGCTAATTTCATAGATATCAATATATTTTAATGGAGTACCAGTAATTATATAATTACATAAAGATATATCGTTGCATTTCAATTAAATGCAACCTTTTACAAATAGAATCATTATATATTATCGTATTTTAATTGAATTCTGATAATTATGTTACTTTTCGTGGTTATATAGACAAATTTATAGTAATATACGCATTTACAAATTGATTTGCATATATTATGTAATTTTTAAAAGAATACTTGCAACTGTACGATTATTCGATATTTTTTTTAATGTATTTGAAAAGAATACTAAAATTTGAACGCTAATTTATTATCGATGTATTTTTAATGAATTCTTGCATTTCGAGACCAATTTCCGACATATCTAAGAGTTTTAATAGAATACTAGCAATTATAAAATTATATGATAATAAATCGATGTATTTCCACTGAATGCTAGTTTTTAGAGATTGATTCATTATATATCATTACATTTTAACTAAATTCAACAATTATGCAACTGCTCGTTACTATATTAAGAAATTTAAGCTGAAGATACACATTTAGAGCTCAATTTGTAATATGTCAAGTAATTTTAAAAATTTATTTGCAATCTTATAACTATTCGATACTATTTAAATGTATTTCAACACACTACTAGCAATTAGACATCGATTCATTGCATATTAAAGTATTTTAAAAAAAATACTATCAGTTTTCTAATTATTTATTCATTATTGTATCGACAAATTTCAAATAAGCATAGTATTTGGAGACCAATTTGATGCTTATAAACTTATATTTTACATATCAAGTTATTTTGACTAAATATTTTAAATACATGACTATACATTGTAATAGCACTGTATTTGAATAGAATTCTTACCTTTAATCGTTAATTCGTTATATATCAAAATATGTTTAATAGAATACTGAGTATATTATAACCATTAATAGTCATATCATTGTGTTTCTTCAAAGTACACATTTCGAGCCTAATTGTTATGTTTTAATGGCGAACCAACAATTATGAGTGATGGAACATAATACTAGTATTAAGACATCGATTCATTATATATTAAGGTATTTTTAACTATCTATTACTATATCACAAAATTTATGTTAAATACATGCATTTAGAGATGATTCATTACATATCACGTTGTATTATGTAAAAACAAAAAATCATAAGAATATTCGATGCAATTTCATAGTTTTTGATTAGAATACTTGCATTTGATGTAATTCGTTATCTGTTAAGGTGTTTTAGTAAAATACTAACTATTTTACAGCTATTTATGATTATATCGTTGTTTTTTTTTATGAATACCCTCATTTAGTGAGAAATTTCATATTTACCGGCAAATTTTAATGAAATGTCAGTTGTTATAAAACTATTTATTGGCATATAGATGTACTTCAAGTGAATGCAAGTTTTTTGAGAATGTTTCTTTACATTTCATTATATTTTAGCTGAATTTAAACAATTAGGTCACAACTTATTACTATACCAAGGAATTTAAGCTAAGTCACGCATTTATATACTATTTCGTTGTAATTCAAGCTATTTTTATGAAATACTTATAATTGTACAACTGTTTGATACTATTTAAATATATTAGAATTGAATACTAGGACATAGATATCGATTTCATGTATATTAGGGTATTTAAATATAGTACTAACAATTCTCTAATTATTCATTATTACGTCGCTGAATTTTAATATAATATATTCATTTAGAGACTAATTTCATACATACAAAGATATTTTAGTTGAATATTAGTAAATACACAATTATTTATTACTATATTTGAAAATGTATATTAATTACAAGCATTTAAAAACTAATTCATTATATGTTAACTTATTTTAACTAAATACTTATAATTATACAGATTTCTGAAACTATTTTTATATATTTGAAAAAACTACTAGCATTTAGATATTGATTTGTTACAAGTGAAGAGAGTTTAAAAGTAAACACATCATTCTATCAATACATTTCATTGTATATTTGCATTTAGAGAACAAGCCATATAAATTTAATTACTTGAGACTATACATTAATTGAAGATATATAAATCATTTAGATATTTGCATTCAGATAGTTAAAAACAAATATTTAATGATATTTTACGGACATATGATTGATTTTTAATATAATACTGACAATTATGCATCTTTTTGATAGTATTTCGATCTATTTTAACTTATTAGGTATTTTTAGAGATGTCATTGCATTTGAATTGAATAATAATATTTTTATAATTATTCGTTATATTAATGTTGAATTCAATCAGAATAAAAATATTTAGAGAATAATTCATTATATAGTAAGTCATTTTAATAGAATACTAGTAATTATATGAGTATTCAATTACTTTTTATTATATTTGAAGAGAATATAAGTAATTTGACTTTAAACTTATTTATATCTGGCATTTTAATATAAAAGTCTGATTAAATAATTAATATTTACTAAATCGATTTATTTTAACAGAAAATAGATATTTAGTGAGCTATTAGGGATATTTGATTGATTTTTAGTACAACACTGGTAATTACACATCTTTTTGATAGTATATTGATCTATTTTAACATATTAGATATTTTTGGAGACTAATTTATGATATATTAATTATTTGAATTAAATAGTAATATTTTTAGAATAATTTATTATATTAACATTGAATTCAAGAAGAATATAAGCATTTAGAGAACGATTCATTGCATAATAGGTTATTTTAATTTAAAACTAGTAATTATACAAGTATTATATCATTTTTATATTAATGTGTTTTAACCGAAAGCAGATATTTGATGATATATTTAGGGACATAGGATTGAACTTTAACAAAATATCTTTTGATAGTATATCAATATATTTTAACATATTAGACACTTTTAGAGACTGATTTATGACATATCAATGTATTTAAATTAAATAGTAACATTTTTACAATTATTCATTATATTAACATTGAATTTAAATAGAATACAAGCATTTAGAGAATAATTCAATGCATAATAAGTTATTTTAACTAAATTTTAGCAATTATAAGATTATTCAATCATTTTTTATTGTATTTGAGGAGAATACAAGAAATTTAAATTTGATCTCATCTATATCAAGATTTTTTAATATAATACTCTAATTTAATAACAAATATTTATTATATCGATGTATTTTAATTGAAAATAGATATTTAGCAATCTATAAGGGATATATGATTGAGTTTTAATATAAGACTGACAATTACACTTCCTTTTGATAGTATATTGATCCATTTTAACCTATTAGGCTTATTTAGGGACTAATTTATGACATATTAATATATTTGAATTGAATAGTGATATTTTTATAACTATTCGTTACATTAACATTAAATTTAAGTGGAACAAAAGTATTTAGAGAACGATTCATTACATAAATTATTTTAACTAAAAAATAGCAATTATACTAGCATTTAATTATTTTTTATTATATTTGAAGTTAATACAAATAATTTGACTTTGATCTTCTCTATATCATGGCATTTTAACATCATAGTTTATTAAATAATAAATATTTACTATATCGATAAATTTAACTAAAAACAGATATTTTGTGATATTTTATGGATATATGACTGATTTTTAATATAATACTGATAATTATACATCTTTTTGACAGTATCTCGATCTATTTTAACCTATTAGGTATTTTTAGATACTGATTTATGACATGTCACTGTATTTGAATTGAACAGTAATATTTTTACAACTATTTATTATATTAATATTGAATTCAATCGGAATAAAAATATTTAGAGAATGATTCATTACCTAGTAAGTTATTTTAACATAATAATAGCAATTATATGTGTATTCAATTATTTTTTATTATATTTAAAGAGAATACAAGCAATTTGATTTTAAACTTGTCTATATCATGATATTTTAATATAAAAGTTTGATTAAACAACTAATACTTACTATATCAATTTATTTTAATCAAAAGTAGACATTTGGTGATATATTAGGGACATATGATTCATTTTTAATATAATACCGATAATTACACATCTTTTTGATAGTATCTCGATCTATTTTAACCTATTAGGCACTTTTAGGACTAATTTATGATATATTAATATATTTGAATTGAATAGTAACATATTTATAGTTATTCGTTGTATTAACATTGAATTCACGTAAAATAGAAGTATTTAGAGAATGATTCATTGTATAATATATCATTTTAATTGAATACTAGAAATTATACAAATATTAAATTATTTTTGACTGAATTTGAAGAGAATATAAGCAATTTGACTTTAATCTTATCTATATTAATGTATTTTAACATAATACTTTGATTAAAGAACTAATATTTGTTATATCGATGTATTTTAGCTTAAAGCGAATGTTTGGTGATCTATTAGGGATATATGATTGAGTTTTAATAAAATACCGATAATTGCACATCTTTTTAATAGTATATCGATCTATTTTAACCTATTAGGTTTTTTGGCGATTAATTTATGACATATCACTATATTTGAATTAAATAGTAATATTTTTATAACTACACTAGCAAATATATGAGTATTAAATTATTTTCTTTTAATTTGAAGAGACTACAAGCAATTTGACTTTGATTTTATTTATATGAAGGTATTTTAACATAATATTGTGATCAAACAACTAATATTTGCTATATCGATGTATTTTAGCCTAAAGCAGATGTTTGATGATCAGGTATATATGATTGAGTTTTAATAAAATACCGATAATTACACATTTTTTTGATAATATATAGATCTATTTTAATTTATTAGACAATTTTAGAGACTAATTTATGACATATCACTATATTTGAATTAAATAGTGATATTTTTATAACTATTCATTATATTAACGTTGAATTCAAGCGGAATAAAAGTATTGAGAGAATAATTTATTATATAATAAGTCATTTTAAGTGAATACTAGCAAATATACTAATATTAAATTATTTTGATTGAATTTAAAGAGAATGCATGCAATTTGATTTTGATTTTATTTATATCAAGGCATTTTAAAATAATACTCTGATTAGACAACTAATATTTATTTTATCAATGTATTTTAGCCAAAAATAAATATTTAGGGGGCGTTTGGTTCAATGTTATCTTGATGTTACGTTATGTTATTTAGAGAAAGTAATTATTTGGTTTAATGACATCTATAAATAATCTTCTATTAGATTATACAATTATTAGTTAAAAGATGATATATAGATGTCATGACATTTAAATTACATAACATAATACCAAGATAACAACGAACCAAACTCCCCCTTAGTAATTTATTAGAGACATATGATTGAGTTTTAATATAATACTGGTAATTACATTTTTTTAATAGTATATCGATTTATTTTGACATATCAATGTATTTAAATTGAATTATAAATTTTTTTGCAAATATCTGTCGCATTAACGTTGAATTCAAATCGAATACAAGCATTTTGAAAATAATTCATTGCATAACAAGTTATTTTAACTAAATATTTATAATTATACGAGTATTTAATTATTATTTATTGTATTTAAAGAGAATACATATAATTTGACTTTAATCTTATCTATATCAAGACATTTTAACGTAATAGTCTCATTAAATACCTAATATTTGATATATCGATTTATTTTAGCCGAAAGAAGATATTTGGCGATCTATTAAGGACATATGATTAATTTTTAATATAATACATGTATTTACACATTTTTTTGATAATATATCGATCTATTTTAATTTATTATGCATATTTAGAGACTGATTTATGACATATTAATATTTTTAAATTTAATAGTAAAATTTTTACAATTATTATCTATTGCATTAACGCTGAATTTAAATTAAATACAAGCATTTAGAAAATGATTTATTATGTAACAAGTTATTTTAAGTAAATACTAGTAATTATAGGAGTTTTCAGCTATTTTTGATTATATTTGAAAAGAATACAAGTAATTTAATTTTAATCTTGTCTAAATCATGATATTTTAACATGAAACTCAGATTAAAAAACTAATATTTTATATATTAATGTATTTTAGCCCAAAGCAGATATTTGTCGATCTATTAGGGACATATAATTGAGTTTTAATAAATATCAGTAATTACTTATCCTTTTAACAGTATATCGATCAATTTTATCTTATTAGACACTTTTAGAAACAGATTTATGATACTAAAACAAGCATTTGGCAATACGATTGAGGCATATGATTGCGTTTGAGTATAATACCGACAACTATATAAGTTTTTGAAAGAATATCGATATATTTTAACATATTAGGTATTTTTAGAGACTAATTTATGATATATCATTATATTTAAATTAAATAATAATATTTTTACAACTATTCATTAAAACAACATTGAATTCAAGCGGAATACAAGTATTTAGAGGTCGATTCATTGCATAATAAGTTATTTTAACTGAATACTAGTAATTAAATGAGTATTCAATTGTTTTTTATTGAATTTAAAGATAATACAAGTAATTTGACTTTCATCTTATCTATATCAAGGTATTTTAATATAATACTGTAATTAAATAATTAATATTTGCTATATCGATTTATTTTAGACGTGAACTAATATTTGACGATTTATTAGAAGAATATGAATGAGTTTTAAAATAATACTGACAATTATACATCTTTTTGATGGTATATTGATCTATTTTAACTTATTAGGCACATTTAAAAATTAATTTATAACATATTAATGTATTTGAATTGAATAGTGACATTTTTACAACTAGTCATTACATTAACTTTGAATTCAATTTAAATACAAGCATTTAGAGAAAGGGTTATTGTATAATAAGTTATTTTAACGAAATACTAGTAATTATACGAGTAGTCAATCATTTTTTATTGAATTTGAAGAGAATAAAAGCAATTTGATTATGATCTTGTATAAATCAAAGCATTTTAATATAATACCATGATTAAACACATAATATCTGCTATATCAATGTATTTTAGCTAAAAATAGATATTTGACGATTTATTAGGAACATATGATTGACTTTTATTATAATGCTGTTAATTAAATATTTTTTAATAGTATATCGATCTATTTTAACTACTGGGCCCTTTAAGAGATTGATTTATGACATATCAATGTATTTTACTTAAATAGTGATATTTTTGCAACTATTAATTGTATTAACGTTGAATTCAAGCTAAATATAAGCATTTAGGGAACGATTCATTGCATAATAAGTCATTTTAGCTGAACACTTGTAATTATATGAGTATTTAATCATTTTTGTCTAAATTCAAAGAGAATGTAAGTAATTTGACTTTCATCATATCTAAATCAAGGTATTTTAATATAATACTATGATTAAATATCTAATATTTGCTATATCGATGTATTTTAGCAGAAAATAGATATTTGACGATCTTTTAGAAAGATATGACTGAGTTTTAATATAATATCGGCAATTATACCTCTCTTTGATAGTACATCAACGTATTTCATCTTATTAGGCACCTTTAAAGATCGATTTATGACATATCAATGTATTTCAACTGAATTGTGACATTTTTACTATTATTTATTGCATTAATATTGAATTTAAGTCGTATATAAGTATTTAGACAATAATTCATTGCACAATACATTATTTTGACAGAATACTCAGTATTATATGATTATTAAATGATTGTTGAATATATCTAAGACAAATACGTGCAATTACACATCAAACATGTCTATATCAAAGAATTTTAATGTAATACTCAAATAAAATAACTTATATTTGCTTTAATGAAGTATTTTAGTAGAAACAAGCATTTGACAATATATTCGAGACTTATGATTAAGTTTCAATATAATACTAGCAATTGCACATCTTTTTCGCAGTATATTAATCTATTGTAACTTATTAGACACTTATAAAAAGTGATTTATGACATATATGAATTTAAATTGAATAGTGACATTATTAAAATAATTCATTGCATTAACGTAGCATTCATGCCGAATATTTGGAGAATGTTTCATTATATAATTCGTTTTCATAACTGAATACTAGCAATTATATGGGTAATCAATCGTTTTTAAAAGAATTTGAAGAGAGTACAAGTAATTTGACTTTGATCATATTTATATCAAGGAATTTTAACAAAAATACTCCTTTTTTACAATGTATTGATTTATTATAACTTATTAGGTATTTTTAAAGGCTGATTTATGGCATATCAAAATATTTAAATTGAATAGTGATGTTCTAACAACTATTAATTGTATTAACGTTAAATTCAAGCCAAATAGAAGCATTTAGGAAAAATTTATTAATAAGTTGTTTTAATAGAATTCTAGCAATCATGCAAGTACTCAATCATTTTTTATTGAATTTGAAGAGAACGCAAGTAATTTTATTTTAATATTATCTAAATTAAGGCATTTTAACATAATACCCTGATAAAACATTTAATATTTGCTATATCAATATAATTTAACCAAAAATAGATATTTGGCGATCTGTTAGAGTGATATAATTGTGTATTAATAAAATATCAGTAGTTACACCTCTCTTTGAAAGTACATCGATGTATTTTAACTTATTAGGCACATTTAGAGAACGATTTATGACATATCAATGTATTTCAACTTAATTGTGGCGCTTTTACTGCTATTCATTGCATTAACATTGAATTTAAGCCTTATACAAGTATTTAGAGAATAATTCATTGCATAATACATTATTTTGATAGACTATTCGCAACTATGTAATTATTCAATGATTGTTGATTGTATCTAAGATGAATATGTGCAATTACACATCAAAAATATCTATATCACGGTATTTTAGCGTAATACCAGTATAAAAATAAGTTTTATTTGATTTATAGAAGTATTTTAGCTGAAACAAGCATTTGGCGATATATTCGAGACATATGATTGTGTTTCAAGATAATACCTGTAATTTCACATCTTTCTCATAGTATATCGATATATTGTAACTTATTAGATACTTTTAAATATTGATATATGACATATCAGTGTATTTAAATTGAATAGTGGCGTTGCTACAATTATTCATTGCGTTAACATTGTATTCATGTCGAATACAAGTATTTGAAGAACATTTCATTACATAGTAAGTTTTCTTAACTAAATACTAGCAATTACACAGGTATTCAATCATTGTTAATTGAATTTTAAGAGAATACCAGTAATTTGACTTTGATCTTGTTTATGGCAAGGTATTTTAATAAAATACTCTGATTAAACAACTAATATTTACTATATCGACTTATTTTAGCCGAAAGTAGATATTCAAAAAGCTATTAGGGACATATGTCTGAATTTTAAAATATTACTGGCAATTACGCATCTTTTTGACAGTGTATCAGTCAGTCTATTTTAACCTGTTAGGCGCTTTAAGATATGGATTATAGCATATCAATGTATTTGAATTAAATAGTGATGTTTTCACAACTATTCATTGCAATAACGTTGAATTTAAGCAGAATACAAGCATTTAGATGGCGATTCGTTGCACAGCCATTGTTTTTGAATACTAGCAATTGTACGTGCATTCAATCATTTGTTTTTAACTTTAAAGAGAATGCAAGCAATTTGACTTTGATCTTAGTTATATTAGACCATTTTAATAAAATACTCTCATTAGAAAAAGTAATATCTGCTATATCGAAGTATTTTAGCTAAAAGTAGATATTTGGCGATTTATCTGGGACATATGATTGAGTTGTAATATAATACAGGATATTATACATCTTTTTGACAGTGTACCAACCTATTATAACTTATTAGGCACTTTAAAGACTGATTTATAACATATCAATGTATTTTAATTGATTAATGACGTTTTCAGAACTTTTCATTATATTAATGTTGAATTTAAGCAGAATACAATCATTTAGAGGGCGAGTCATTGCAGAATAAGTAATTTTAACTAAATTCTAGTGATTATACTAGTATTTTATAATTTTTGATTGAATTTGAAGAGACTACAAGCAATTTGAGTTCAACCTTATCTATTTCATGGCCTTTTAACATAATACTTCAATAAAAACAACTTATATTTCCTATATCGATGAAGTTTGGGAGAAAGCAGATATTTGGCGATCTATTTGGGACATCTGATTAAGTTTTATTGTAATACCAGTGATTACACTTCTTTTTTATAGTATATCAATCTATTACAAGCTATTAGGCACTTTTAGAGACTGATTTATGACGTGCCAATGTATTTGAATTGAATAGTGACGTCTTTATAACTATTCATTGCATTAACATTGAATTCAAGTAGAATACAAGCATTTCGAGAATAATTCATGACGTAATAAGTTATTTCAACTGAATACTAGCAACTGTACTAGTATTCAATTATTTTTTACTAAATTTAGAGAAAATACGAGTAATTTGATTGTGATCTTATCTATATCTAGGCATTTTAACATAATACTCTGATTAAACAACTAATATTTGTTATATCGATGTATGTTTGCTGAAAATAGATGTTTGACGATCTATTAGGGACATGTGATTCAGTTTTAATATTATACTTGATATTACACATCTTTTTGACATTGCATCGATTTATTATAACTTATTAGGCATTTTGAATGACTGATTTGTGGCATATCAATGTATTTAAATTGAATAGTGACGTTCTTGCAACTATTAATTGTCATAACGTTGAAGTCAAGCCGAATAGAAGCATTTAGGGAACAATTTATTGCATAATAAGTTGTTTTAACTGAATTCTAGCAATTATGCGAGTATCCAATCATTTTTGACTGAATTTGAAGAGAATGCAAGTAATTTTATTTTAATATTATCTAAATTAAGGCATTTTAACATAATACCCTCATAAAACATCTAATATTTGCTATATAAATATAATTTAGCCAAAAATAGACATTTGGCGATCTGTTAGAGTGATATGATTGTGTATTAATAAAAATCGGCAGTTACACCTTTCTTTGATAGTACATCGATGTATTTTAACTTATTAGGCACTTTTAGAGACCAATTTATGACATATCAATGTATTTCAACTTAATTGTGACTTTTTTACGGCTATTCATTGCATTAATATTGAATTTAAGCATTATACAAGTATTTAGAGAATAATTCATTGCATAATACATTATTTTGATAGACTATTCGCATCTATGTAGTTATTTAATCATTGTTGAATGTATCTAAGATGAATATGTGCAATTACACATCAAAATTATCTATATCATGGTATTTTAACGTAATACCAGTATAAAAATAAGTTTTATTTGATTTATAGAAGTATTTTAGCTAAAACAAGCATTTGGCGATATATTCGAGACATATGATTGTGTTTCAAGATAATACCTGCAATTTCACATCTTTCTCATAGTATATCGATGTATTGTAACTTATTAGATACGTTTAAATACTGATATATGACATATCAGTGTATTTAAATTAAATAGTGGCGTTGCTACAATTATTCATTGCGTTAACATTGTACTCATGCCGAATACAAGTTTTTGAAGAACGTTTCATTACATAGTAAGTTTTCTTAACTAATACTAGCAATTACACATGTATTCAATCATTGTTAATTGAATTTTAAGAGAATACCAATAATTTGATTTTGATCTGGTTTATGGCAAGGTATTTTAATAAAATGCTCTGATTAAACAACTAATATTTACTATATCGACTTATTTTAGCCGAAAGTAGATATTCAAAGAGCTATTAGGAACATATGTCTGAATTTTAAAATATTACCGGCAATTACGCATCTTTTTGACGGTGTATCAGTCTATTTTAACCTGTTAGGCGCTTTAAGATATGGATTATGGCATATCAACGTATTT